>JAJIYU010001631.1:0-34760 GCA_030144865.1 Tinospora cordifolia | reverse complement strand
GGCAGATTTTGAAGACCAGGTACTCACTGGACCCGAGTTGATTGAGGAAATGAGCTTGCAAGTGAAGCAAATCCAGAAGAGGCTAGCTATCACACAGAGCAGACAGAAGAGTTATGCTGACAGAAGGAGGAAACCCCTAGAGTTCCAGCCAGGTGATTGAGTATTCTTGAGAGTTAGTCCACAGAAAGAGATTCGAAGGTTTGGAGTGAGGGGGAAGCTAGCACCACTGTACATTGGTCCGTTTGAGATCATTAGACGAGTCTGTGCATGCGCTTATAAGATGGATTTGCCGAACAGATTGTCCTCAATGCATAATGTGTTCCATGTTTCGATGCTTCGAAAGTACGAGCCAGATCCTTTTCATGTCGTTCACTGGGAGGATATCATACTTCGAGACGATGCTACTTACAATGAGCCAGCTGTCAGAATTCTTGATCGTAAGGTGCAGAGTCTTAGGACCAAGGACATACCCCTGGTCAAGGTCCTGTGGAGGCATCATAACCTGGAGGGGGTGACCTGGGAGTTAGAGAGTGAGATGCAGAAGAAGTACCCAGATCTGTTCGCTAGGCCTGAGTGATAGGAAACATTACACAGGTACTGTTTATTTAAATTTTGAGGACGAAATTTCTTTTAAGAGGTGTAGATTGTAATGCCACAAAATTTTCAAATGCATACAAATCGAAAATAAATTTTTAAAAATTATGAAATAAATGTAAAAATGTGTTAAAACATGTTTTAAATGACTATTATATAGTATGATATGAAAATAAAATAAATCAGAATGTTTGATAATGGGGAAAATGTTGAAAAAACAAGATTTCACACTGATGACCACGGTCACTAAAGGCAGACCGCGGTCCTCAGTGAAAAATCTAGGGAAAAAACCTAGGTCACAGGGGTGAACGCGGTCCGTAAAGTGCCGACCGCGGTCATTGTGCGAGATTTAAACAGATTCAAGCTCTTGACTCGTCATTTCCCGCACAAAACTTTTTGAATCGATCCGGAGTTTCAGAGAGACGATTCAGAGCTGATTCAGAGCTGATTCAAGGAAGAGCTAAAGGTCTAAAGTAGGAATCTAAACCTCCTAATCATTTGAGTTTCAACTTTATCGATTCATTCAGATTCTGTATCAAAAATTAGGGTTTTGAGGGTTTTGATGTATAAAATGATCTGGAACCCTATAAGCTCGGATCTTCCTTCTAAACTGATAGTTTATCGATTTAGAACTGAATTCTGGAAGTTTTAACTGTTCAATGGTAGTTTTAGACAGATCCAAAGGAAATTCACCTATTTGGAGGGTTTCTGAAGGTGCAAATCTCTTGATAGGTAATAAAACCTAGTCTATTCCTCTTTTGATGTTGTAGTCAGTTTTAAATATGTTCTGTTGTTAATTTGGAACGCGTTGACTATAATTTCGTATTTTTGTATGGAAAAATGAAAATTTGGATTTTCTATACTACTGTTGAAGGGGGATTTTTGGTTATTTGGACTGAATGACGAGGTTCAATCATTTCAAACTATAGACTTCGAGCGTGATCCTTTCGAGTAGGTGCAAGGGTCATTTTGTGTTATCAGGTGGGCGAGATTCTCTTGCTCACTAGTATTATGTAGGTTTAAAGTTCAAGGCATGATGTTTGAGTAGCCTATGATGTTAGATGCATGCTAGGGTGTGTATAATTCTTGGATGCCTTGATTGATGATTGAGCATAATGTTTGGTTATATGCTTTCAGTATTTGCTTGAATATGCGACATAATGTCTGGTTAATTATATCATTTGTTACATGATTTAGATACCTTGATTGATGATTGGGTATGGAATGAAATCTATTGAAATTAAAGAAGATTAAATTAAGATTTAATAATTCAACGTACCGGGGCGATGGCGGTATCTGTCGATGACTCATGGACGTGGCCATATTTGCCGCACAACATCTTCCAGATCCCATCGTTGGTGTTCTTAACGAAGCCTCCTGCGAGGGCTGAGAGTTCCTCGGACGGGTGAGCATTGGCTGTACACCATTGCACCTATTCTTGGACGATGTGACAGGTCGTGAACGGTATCATGGCTCGAGACGGTACCGGCTAGGATCGATTTCGTGTCACCGAGGGACATCAGGAGTATAGCTCTTTTGGTCTTAGGATACGACAAAACAAATGACTGGTTGAAACGATTAATGTAATGAAAGTGTGTGCATGTTTTGGATTTTTGGTTTATATAATGCTAGCGATGTGTAGAGATGATCCACTAGGTTCTCAAGCTCACCCATTTTCTTTTAAAGGTACTCGCAGAGTTGGAGTACACTAGTTGACCGTTGATTTAGGGTTTGTTTGGTGATTTCGTTGGGAGGTCACTGTTGGACTTGTATTCCTGTTTTGTTTAAATTTTCACAGATCATGTATATATTTTGAACTGGCCGTTTGGCCAAATATTTCTTTTTGGGACTGTTGTACATTTTAAAATGTTGTTGGAACTTTGGCTCTATGAGCCTATTTTTGATCATAGTTTTGAGATGTATTTTGCGATGTTACCTTCAGAGGCTAACATCATGTATATGTTTAGTTTTACTTAAAACTAGTCATATGGGTTGGTGATTTTGATGGTTTCCACTGCAGAAATTTGTTTTTCATTATAAATATTTACTGTGAAAATTCGTTGAAGTGTTTGAAATTATTTTTCTGAGTTATGAAATTCGTCGATAGACATAGTAGGATGTTTATCGAGGTTGATATGTTTTTCTCATTTTGATGAAATTGAGAACAATTTTAGTGAGTTGAAGAGAGGCTGACGACCCCTGGTTCCTAGCAAATTAGACCCACAGAAATGCGAAAAGTCTCGCACGCACTTCATCCAAGCCGAAGGGAGCACTTTTCTATGCGCTGGCCCCATGTGACGCATGCTGGAGGACTTGGGTTCCAGTCCAGGGGCTCGGGCTGTCACACTATACTTATCATTGTATATGTAATATCAGCTAGAGAGATGTCAGTGTCACTTTCACCAAGATGAGATGGGAAAAATAGTTTTGATTTGTGAATGATGTATGGAATATACTGTGTATATTTGTGGATCATAATGTTGTTTAACAGGTGAAAATTCCATTTGGGATAAGTCAAAATTTTAGAGGAGACTCTGTCAAAATTTTTGTAAGGATATTGAGTAGGATTTAGTGTGAGAGGCTGACATAGTTTTGTGTATACTCTAAAGCACTAATTGATACCGGACCCCTAGGGTCGGGTTAGATGTGTATTAAAGGCCCAAAGTAATGTACCACTACTATCTAATGATGCGGATTGATGGTATTGGACTGCTGTGCGAGGGGCGACGATCCAACAGTGTTTCAACGTGTACATGTGGGGTTGACTATCTCTTCCTCACTCGTTACTATTATGTGGATGTAGGATACGAAATATGATCCATGCTTAAATTCCTCTACTTAGTATCATGCTAGGAATGTATGCTTTGGGTGGATTGATTAAGATGATATCCTAATGACTGGTTATGCACTTTCTAGTGCTAGGATGTTATGATTAGCTTGGTGTTTATTTGCTTTCTTTGCTTAGGATAGCATTTTGAATAGGCATGTCTATATGTTGTGTGGAATGAAAACTATGATTGTGAAACTAAAGAACATTAAAGGTTTATTAAGAACTCCATGTACCGAGGCGATGACGGGCAATTACTGGCACATCGCGTTGAGGTTCTCCGGATGTCCCAGGACGTCATCGTGGGTATCCCCAACGAGGCCAAACTGCGAGCGGCCGTATGAGACCCTCGAATTTGGAAAGTCATAAGGATTTTTCCATTGGTTTCAGTATCTTCTTGGGTCATGGTCTCAGAGGTAGACTTTTGTTTAATAAAGATGTCGTGCCTGATTGTGTTCAGGACCACAATTGGGATACTGAGGGTGGTTCACTCTTTCGGTTAATTCCTAATATCAGATGGTAAATTTCTGATATTAGAGTGCAACGGATAAACTGACTAAGTGTTTAAAACGCCCCTAATAATTTGAAACTATTTGCATGTTTCGTATGCTCGTTTGTATAATGCTATTGAAGTTTAGGGGAGATCCACTGAGCTTTCGAGCTCACCCCATTTTTATTTTACAGGTACTCATGAGCCCAGCGCTCAGTGAGGATGCAGACTGGAGACTGGAGGATGTGTAGAGAGAGAGAGAGAGTGTGATATTTTTGTGTTAAACTGTCTCTCTGTTTTGAACAGTTTCTATTATGTATATTTTGAAGTTGGACCAGAGGGTCATGTATCATATTTTTTTATGTATTCACAGGACTATTTTAGCATCTTGAACATTGTTTTATTTTGATTGATAAACTGATGATTTTTAGTTATTGTATGTTAAACAGTGTTCAATGATTTAGAAAGATTTGATCCGAAAGGTGCTTCCGCTACTATTATCTTGATTTCCAGTATAAATATAATTTTGAACATCCAGTGAATTTTGATTTGAGATTAATTGCTTATTGAAGCATGAATAAAATGATTATTTGAAATTAAGTAATGATTTAAGCCTCATGTATAGAGGTTTGTGGAGATATGATGATAACTGTCGCACGCCCGGTGCCTCGGCGGAGTGTTGAGCTTGGAGCCGTGCGACGCTCGACGACAGAGCCTTAGATTAACAGATATGATGTCCGGTGCGGGGGTCGGGGTGTGACAGGTTTTGGTATCAGAGCTCAGTGTTCGAAAACACTAAGCATGACTAGATTTTTCCTGGCCATGTAATTCCAAATGGAGCTGTTTTGATAATAACGTTATTGAAATGGAAAAAAATTTCACCGGATTTGATTTTCACTAGAAATAGTTTTGAATGACTTTGATTTTTAAAAGTGAATAAAAACCATCCACTAGTAACTATGTGGCTAGAAGTCTAGAAATGATTTAGGTGATGTCGAGTGCTCATGTGACCATTCGCAGACAGATTTGAGTACGGGTAGTAGTCCTGTAGATAGAGTTCTACTCCTTTTGAGAAATGCGCTTCCATTGGATAGTAGCCCTGTAGGTGGAGGCTTTACTCCCTACGAGTGATGCGCTTCCTTTGGATAGTAGCCCTGTATGCCGAGTTTTACTCTCTGCGAGTGTTGCACTACTTTGGAAAGGATCCGGGAAACTTGAGACCTAGGGCATCACATAAAAGTGAGAGTGAGTCGGATTGGTGACTCAACCAATGATTCAACAAACCAAGTCCTGTAACCCTAGGATAGGGAAGACTAGGTGATGTCTTGAAGATAATGGATCTCAGTAAAAGCTTTTAGGACATAAGCTAGAGACTTATAACGTGAAAACGCACACTTGTTTTGGTCATGACTCGATTGAGGAGGATCCTGTATCCTTGGGTCTCTATGTGGTATGAGACGCATAGGGATTTGGGGTTATGGAGGAATCTTGGACTCGAAGAATGATGGACCATGTATGGTGAGTGATTGATTCTTGGGCAGAACATGTACCCACTATATTCTACCGGTATAGAACGGTCGCGTATGTCGGGTCTTGCGTCTGCTTTAAGGAGCGAGACACTTGCAAAATTGTAATGGGCGATGAACGGACTCTTTGGAAGAACTTGCACGCACTGTATTCTATTGGTATGGGACGGTCGCATACAGTGGGTCTTGCGTCATCATTGGAGACCAGGATTTGGCATAAATATATAATAGCCGTAATGGAACAGGGATTCCATTATGCCAGCGTGCATTGTTTGGTTGATTGTTGGGTGTTTGCTTTGGATATATGTGATATCACTATTTTGAGTATTGACACACAAATTCCTATACCCAGAACTAAATAAAATGCTGTCGACTTAGAAGCATAAAATCGTAGGCTATTGAAACATATCGAAAACCTAGAGACATGAACTTAGAGTCACAGTAGCGCGATGAATGCGAAGGGTATATATGAGTTGAAATGAATGGCTATGAACACAAATCATGGTATCCAACTTAAAGTAGAAATGCAGTTATATTCATTTAAATTATTGAACTTTCTGCTGTATTATGATTACACTGTTGGATATTGAAAGTGTGCTTTTGACTTGAAGATAATGCCGAGAGTTAGAGGACGAGGCAGACCCCGTAGGGGTAGGTCCAGGGGTGAGGCTACCGAGGAGCTAGTATAGACAGAGGAGGGTGTTACCGGATCAGCTACTCCAGTTACCATTACGTTGTCACCAGATGTACTCTCAAACATGATTCAGAGAGCTGCAGATCGAGCAGTGGACAGGGCAATGACGAACCGGTACCCGACAGAGTCTTCTCAGCCTCCCATACGGCCTCCAGTACATGCACAGACGTCTACACCAGCGTCTATACCTGATGAGGCAGTGATCCCGGTGACAGTACCCCTTGAGAGTCCAGCACGGACGGCTAGCAAGTTCGCCAGTTATGATAAAGAGCAAAAGGACCTAGCTATAGAGTTTCAAAAGCTGCGTCCTAGCCAATTTGAGGGACAGGCAGATCCTATTGCAGCAGATACATGGTTCATAGGGATGGATAAGCATCTGACGCTGCTAGGAGTAACTGGATCGAGGAGAGTAGCTTTGGCAGTACATGAGATGGTGGGACCAGCCTACCATTGGTGGAGGATGATAATGACAGATCCGACCATTGATGAGACAGTGATGACCTGGGATGAATTCCAGACACTGTTTTATGATACTTTCTCCTTATCAGCACGGAGGTCCCAAATGCGATCAGATTTTATTAGGCTGACGCAGAGGACATTGACTATAACAGAGTATGAGCACAGGTTCACAGAGTTGTCGAGATTCTTCCCAGAGATGGTAATAGATGAGTTATTGAAGATAGAGAAGTTTATGGAGGGTTTGAAGATGAAGATTAGGAGAATGATCACGCCTCTGAGACTGACTACTTTCAGAGAGGCGGTTATTCGGGCCCAACATGTAGAGAGAGACATAGAGTTTGGGCAGTTGCTCAAAAGTAGACAGAAGAGACCGTATTCAGGTCAGACATCTGGAGCCCCGCAGTAGAGGAGAGACCGACGACGACCATCTAGAGCACCTACTGCTAGTGGTCAGGCCCAGACTTCAGGGCAGCAGTAGCATACCGGAGTAGGTCAGATTAGCACCGAGCAGAGGGAGCAGGCTTGGAAGTTAGGACTATGCTTCTCGTGTGGCCAGTTGGGACATATGGCTAGAGATTGCCCTACCAGGGATCCAGCACTAGCACAACAGCAGTCAAGGCAGGGACAGAGTAGTCGGCCGCAGCAGAGGCAGACACGGTCCCAGATGAGACAGAGAGAGCAGGCCAGACTATATGCAGCAGAGGCCCAGACAGCCCCGACTCCTGCAGTTGATGGTACATTTTTGTTGTTTGGTGTTGCTGTGCATGTCTTATTTGATTCTGGTGCCACACGATCTTTTATTTCGAAAGATTTGGTGAGTAAATTGAGACTTGTCACGAGCCCATTGGCAGTACCATTGGATGTTGCCATGCTGATAGGCGAGATAGTGAGCTCAGGGAAGTATTGTGGAGTTGAGTTCAGATTTGGAGACCAGCTGATTCCCGCTGATCTCTACTTACTTTATTTTAGTGGCTACGACGTGATATTGGGAATGGACTGGTTGACCAATTATTAGGCACAAATTGATTGCCAGAGGAGGAGAGTCACTATACAGTTTCCATCAGGAGAGACATTAAGGATTGATGGGGATATGCGAAGACTGCCTAGGAGTCCTACACTTGCCTTGCTGTATGCCATTCAGCAGAAGGGAGACTTCAGCCAGCTAGCGGATGAGGATGCAGAGGGGACCACAGATATTTACAGTATTCTTGTGATACAGGATTATATAGACGTATTCCCAGAGGATTTACCTGGACTTCTACCTCACAGACAGGTAGAGTTTAAGATTGAGTTACATCCTAGCACTAATCCCATCGCTATTCCACCGTATAGGATGGCACCTATGGAGTTGATAGAGTTGAAGACTCAGTTGGACGAGCTCTTGGCGAAGGGATTCATCAGACAAAGTGAGTCGCCATGGGGAGCTCCAGTCCTATTTGTGAGGAAGAAAGATGGTTCCATGAGGCTATGCATAGACTATCGGAAGCTGAACAGTGTTACTATTAAGAACAAATACCCTTTACCACGGATTGATGACCTCTTTGATCAGCTCAGGGGAGCACAATACTTCTCCAAGATAGATCTGAAGTCAGGGTATCATCAGCTGAGGATTCGAGAGTCTGATATACAGAAGACAGCCTTCAGGACGCGGTATGCCCATTATGAGTTCATGGTCATACCATTTGGTTTGACTAATGCTCCAGTCGTGTTTGTGGACCTGATGAACAAAATCGTTAGTCGTTTTCTTGACCAGTTTGTAGTAGTATTTGTTGATGACATTCTGGTATATTCCCAGTCAGAGACTGAACACATACAACATTTGCGGATTGTTATGGAAACATTGAGGCTGAATAAATTATATGCCAAGTTTAGCAAGTGTGATTTTTGGATGAAGCAGGTCAAGTTTCTTGGCCATGTGGTCTCAGCACAGGGAATAGCAGTAGACCCGGAGAAGGTGTGAGCAGTATCCGACTGGTAGCAACCCACTACAGTGACAGAGATCAGGAGTTTTCTTGGGTTGGCCGTGTATTACCGCAGGTTTATTAAAGACTTCTCAAAATTGGTGGGTCCAATGACTAAGTTAACTAGAAAGGACGAGAAATTCATTTGGAGTAAGCAGTGTGAGCAGTCCTTTCAGGAGCTTAAGCAGAGATTGACTACAACACCAATACTCATCACACCTATCCCTGGTGTGAGGTATACTTTGTGTACTAATGCATACCTTAGTGGATTAAGTGCAGTGCTGATGCAGCAAGGATAGCCAGTGGCTTATGCTTTACAGCAGCTGAAGCCACATGAGCTGAATTATCCTACGCACGATCTGGATCTCGCAGCGATCGTGTTTGCGCTGAAGATTTGGAGGCACTATTTATAAGGTGAGAGTTTCGATCTCTACTCAGACCATAAGAGCCTCAGGTACATATACACTCAGAAGGAACTGAACCTTCTACAAAGAAGGTGGATTGAGTTCCTTAGTGACTATGATTTTCAGCTGCACTATCATCCCCGCAAGTTGAATGTAGTTGTCGATGCTCTTAGTAGGAAGTTGAGCAGGAGGGATGAAGTGGGTCAGATGTATTAACTGATTAGTGACTATAACCTAGGTGTAGCTACAGATGATACACGAGCATATCTGTATGCAGTGACTTGCCAGCCAGACATCTTACGCCGGATTAGAGATGAGCAGAAATCCGATGTATGGATTACAGGAATGATAGAGGGAGTCAAGGAGGGCAAACACACAGACTTTCGCCTTGACACAGAGGATGCGTTAAGATTAGGGAACCGACTATGTGTTTCCAGTTCTGGACAAGCCAAAGGAATCCTAATAGATGAGGCACACTTAAGTAAGTATACTATGCATCCAGGGGGCGACAAGATGTACTAGAACTTGAAGAAAACTTTCTGGTGGAGAGGCATGAGGAGGGACATTTCCAAATATGTCTCACGGTGTCTGACTTGTCAGCAAGTCAAGGCTGAGCATAGGAAACCATTGAGTTTATTACAGCCACTTCCGATTCCTGAATGGAAGTGGGACAATATAGCGATGGATTTTGTTAGCGACTTGTCGAGAAGTCATAAGGGGGAAGACACCGTTTGGGTCATAGTAGATCGACTGACTAAGGTGGCACATTTTCTACCTATTCGGTCTACTGATGCAGTGAGTAAGTTGGGAGAGCTTTATGTGCGAGAGATTGTGCGATTGCATAGTGTTCCCAGTACCATAGTGTTAGACAGAGACTCCAGATTCACGTCTCAATTCTGGCAGAGTCTACAGAAGGAATTGGGGAGCAGGTTGACCATGAACACAGCTTTTCATCCATAGACAGATGGGCAGTCAGAGAAGGTCATACAAATATTGGAGGATATGCTAAGAGCATGTGCCCTAGACTTCAGAAGAAATTGGAGTAAGCATCTACTTCTTGTCAAGTTTGCATATAATAACAATTACTAGATAAGCATCAAGATGGCTCCATATGAGGTACTGTACGGTAGACCCTGTAGATCACCATCCTGTTGGGCAGAGTTTGAAGACCAAGTACTCACTGAACCCGAGTTGATTGAGGAAAAGAACCAACAGGTGAAGCAAATCCAGAAGAGACTAGCTACAACACAGAGCAGACAGAAGAGCTATGCGGACAAGAGGAGAAGACCTCTAGAGTTCTAGACTGGTGATCAGGTATTTTTGAAGATTAGCACACAGAAGGGAATCAGACGGTTTGGAGTAAAGGGGAAGTTATCGCCTCGCTACATCGACCCTTTTGAGATTGTCAGACGGGTTGGTGTCTGTGCATATGAGTTGGATTTGCTGAATAGATTGTGCTCAGTACATAATGTGTTCCACGTTTCGATGCTCCGAAAGTACAAACTAGACCCATCTCATGTTTTACATCTGGACAAGATTGTACTTCGAAATGATGCTACCTACGAAGAGCCAGCAGTGCAGATCCTTGATCATAAGGTGCAAAGTCTCAGGACTAAGGATATTCCTTTAGTTAAAGTCTTGTGGAGGCATCATAACTTGGAGGAAGCGACCTGGGAGCTTGAGAGTGAGATGCAAAAGAAATACCCAGATTTCTTTGCCAGGACAGATTGATTGGACAGATTGCTCAGGTATTTTTCATTTTAATTTTGAGGACGAAATTTCTTTTAAGGGGGGTAGATTGTAATCACCCTAAGTCTTATAAGGCACCTACGTCAATATGAATTTTTAAAAAATTCTAAATAAATAAAAAAAATGATTGGAAAATTGTTTTTAATGATCATTGTATGCTATTTAATCAATATAAAATAAATTAGAACATTCGGATAGTTAGAAACGTGCGAAAATTGTGAAATTGGGAGCAATCACGCATAGACCGCCGTCGACATGAGACCGACCGTGGTCCTTAGGTAGAAAAACCTGGAAAAAGGGCAAATCACACTGCCGACCGCGATCCATACAGGCTGACCGCGGTCATCAGTGGAAAAATTACAGAAAACAAAACTAGGTCACATGGGTGACCGCGGTCCATGAGGTGCCGACCACGGTCCATAAAGGGATGACCGTGGTCCATAAAGTGAAGACCGCGGTCCATAAGAAAAATTTGTCCGATGATCGAGGTCCGTCTGACTCCGACCGCGGTCTGTGTGCGATCTATATATACATTTCAAGCCCTAAAGTTACTCATTTGTCATCTTACAGCTTGGGGTTTGGAGAGGGGCGACAAGAGGCGATCAAAGGTAAGTTCTTTGATTTCTTTTGAGTTTTTCTTTAAGATTTGATCTCATAAATGAGTAGTTATCAATGGCTAGTAAATCAAAATGATAGAGATATGTTTTAGAGCTTTGTATTGAGGGTATAGTGGCTAGAAAGCATGCCAAACATGGTGAGTTGTTGTTCATTTCCTTGTGTGTGTGTTTGGACACTAGTATGGATGGATTTAGGATGGTTGTTTGGTTGTTGAATTGAAGGGGTTGATTTCATTGAAACAAAATCCCATTTTAAGGCTTGATCAAGGGGTTTTGGCAAATAAACAATGTAAACAACCATTCCTTAGCTGGTTTATATGTTTGAATGACTACTAGGTGTCCAATACACTAGATTTAAGTGTTAAATTGAAATGAAAACCACTATTACGGAATACACATGCGAAAGCCCACTATTGGGTGAGAAATTGTGTGTAGACCATGGTCCACACAAGACTGATCGCAAACGATAGATACAAATTGTGCTTTTGGAGTGTTTTGTGTACACACTAAAGCACTAATTGATACCAGACCTCTAGGGTCAGGTTAGATGTGTATTAAAGGCCCAAAGTAATGTATCACTACCGTCTAATGATGGAGATTGACGGTATTGGACCATTGTGCGAGGGGCGACGATCTAGAAGCGTTTCAACGTGTACAGGTGGGGTTGACTATCTCTTCCTCACTCTTTAGTATTATGCGGATGTAGGATACGGAATATGATCCATGTTTAAATTCCTGTACTTAGTATCATGCTAGGAATGTATGCTTTGGGTGGATTGATTAACATGATATCCTAATAACTGGTTACTTGCTTTCTAGTGCTAGGATGTTATGATTAGCTTGGTGCTTATTTGCTTTCTTTGATTAGGATAACATTTAGAATAAGCATGTCTGTATGTTGCGTGGAATGAAAGCTATGATTGTGAAACTAAAGAACATTAAAGGTTTATTAAGAACTCCACGTAGCAGGGTGATGACGGGCAATTACTAGCACATCGCGTTGAGGTTCTCCGGATGTTCCAGGACGTCATCGTGGGTATCCCCAACTAGGCCAAACTGCGAGCAGCCGTAGGAGACCCTCGAATTTGGAAAGTCATGAGGATTTTTTCCTTAGTTTCAGTGTGTTCTTGGGTCGTGGTCTCAGAGGTAGACCTCTGTTTGATAAAGATGTCGTGCCTGATTGTGTTCAAGACCACAATTGAGATACCGAGGGTGGTTCACTCTTTCGGTTAATTCCTAATATCAGATGGTAAATTCCTAATATTAGAGTGCAACAGATAAACTGACTAAGTGTTTGAAACGCCCCTAATGATTTGAAACTGTTTGCATGTTTCGTATGCTCGTTTGTATAATGCTATTGATGTGTAGGGGAGATCCACTAGGTTTTCGAGCTCACCCCATTTTTATTTTACAAGTACTCATGAGCCCAGCGCTCAGTGAGGATGCAGACCGAAGACTAGAGGATGTGTAGAGAGAGAGAGAGAGAGTGATATTTTTGTGTTAAACTGTCTCTCTGTTTTGAACAGTTTCTATTATGTATATTTTGAATTTGGACCGGAGGGTTATGTATCATATTTTTGTATATGTATTTACAGGACTGTTTTACCATCTCGAACACTGTTTTATTCTGATTGATAAATTGATGAATTTTAGTTATTGTATGTTAAACAGTGTTCAATGATTTAGAAAGATTTGATCCGAAAGGTGCTTCCGCTACTATTATCTTGATTTCCAGTATAAATATGATTTTGAACATTCGGTGAATTTTGATTTGAGATTAATTGCTTATTGAAGCATGAATAAAATGATTATTTGAAATTAAGAAATGATTTAAGCCTCATGTATAGAGGTTTGTGTAGATATGACGATAACTGTCGCATGCCCGGTGCCTCAGCGGACCACGCGCCGAGCTTGGAACTGCACGACACCCGACGGCAGGGCCTCAGATTGACAGATATGATGTTCGGTCCGAGGGTCGGGGTGTGACACCTTCCTTAAATAGTAACCCCATGGTATAGTCTGGATTTAATACCTAGAGTACTCCCCTTTGGTATTAATAGCGCTAATACCTGGAGAAATTATATCATGATGGTAAGCTGGATAGCGCCATTGGAGAAATAATGATGGTACAACTAGATTGTGTACCAAGAGTTACTTAATTGGATTACAGGAAATATCAAGAGAGGACTCTTGTTCGGTCTGAATACAACAGACAAATAAATGCTTGAAACGATTAATGCATGAAAGTTTGTGCATGTTTTGATTCTTAGTTTGTATAATATTGATGTGTAGGAAGGACCTACTAGGCTTTTGAACTCACTCCCATTTTATGTTTCAGGTACTCACAAGAGTGTTCACTAACAGGCACAGGGATTGATGTTAGAGTCTCATTTAGAGGTTATTATAGTTGTTTTCTTTTGTCTTATTTTGATGTAAATATTTAAACAAGAATTGTGATCTTTTTTTATGTTATATATGTAGAATTTTTCAAATGTTTGAATGTACCTTTTTGCTTATTTTGTATAAATGAATCTGACAGTGGTTAACTAAATGTTTTCTAACTTTTACCGCTGCATTAATATGATGTTTTGAAATTTCCTATTTTCACGAATAAAAACCGGTAATAATGGGTTGATTATGAACATTCCATACATTAATGTTGGACTACATTGCATATAGATTTTGCAAACTTTCGGAAGAAAGAGGAATAGGAAATGGAAAGTTAGCAACTCGATTTTGGGAAAGGATGACTTGATGATCACGTACCGAGAAATTTGGACTTGAAATCCGCGTGTCACAATGCGTTACTATTGGTGACAGACGAAAAAGAAGAGAAAATCATGGTTGCTGCATTTTCATGGTAGTCGTGTATGTTATTGTTGGTTCGTGATTGAGAAGAAGACGAAGAAGCTGAACGAAGTTTTGATTTTCAGATTTGGGTTTTTGGCTTCTGAAGGTGTGTGACGATCAAAATAGAGGAAAGATTGAGATGTTGTGGATTTGGATTTTTTTCTGCTGCTTGATCGTGAAGAAAGGAAGATGATGAACAAAAAATAAGCGAAAATAAAAAAAATCTGATGTTGAAATGAAGAAGAAAAGGAATAGTGCATGGTATCAATTTAGATTTGATTGTGGCGTTGCAGTTGATACGTTCTGGAGCAAAGGAAAATCTTCAACATAAGAAGGTTTGTCATGGGCGTCGCTTGTGCGAAGAAGACAAAGAAAGGTATTAAAATTAATTTATTTAAAATTTTGACCTTGAACTAAAATGAGCTTAGAATAAATTATTAATATAATTTAACTTATTCTAATGTTTAAAAAGCTCGAAAAGAAAATTTAATATTTAGAAACTCAAATTTAAAAGATTCTGCTGATATAATCCTAATTTAATGAGGAATGATTTTCATACGATAAATGAGAAATAATATTAGAAGTTAAAAACTTAATTATTTAAATTAGTTGAAAACATGAAAAAATAAATCTTAGGAGTTTAAAATCTTTCAATAAAATAAAATCTTAGGCCCTGAAACTAAACTTATAACATTTAGAAGTCTTATTTTGTTCGTAACTGAATTAATTACGATATGAATAGATTATTTATATTTGTGAAGATTTTCAAGTGATAAAGAAATATTTTGGAATTGATTTAACTTTAGATATAGAAACCTTACTTTTATCTGAAATGAAATTTATTCAACATGAATGAATTATTTTGGTGCCAAATCTAAGTCTTAGTGTTTTAAATTATTAGTTCTAGTTTAAATAATTATTTGAAAATGAATATATCTTAGAAGCTTAAGAATTTATTTTTAGAATTTTTATTTTTTAGATTAAAAGTTTAAATTAGTAAAAATATTATTTTTCTACAATATAAGCATAAAAATATTTTGAACATAATTTTAATAAAAACTAAAAATCTAGAAATAAATGAGAATGATTTTTATTTCAACTTTAGAAATCTTATTTTGACCTCAATAGATTTAATTTAAATTTCATAATTATTTCAAGAATTATTTAAGCTTAAGAATAATTTTATTAAGTGTTGAAATTCAGATGTTTACATTTTAGAGTATTGAGTATCTCGAAGGAAAGCAAGGTCGCCCTAAAGATCGGCGGAATCAGGTGGGCTTGATTTCCTCACTCATACGTATTATATGGATTTAAAATTCAAAACATTTATTTGAATAGTTCTAGGTTATTAGAATTTTATTAGAAAATTGATTGAAATTGTTTGATATACTTGAATGATGTGTGATGAATTATTATTTAATTTTTGCATGCATGAATAGGAAAACATGCCCTTAGACTTCATCGTTTATTCATGTAAATTGTCATTTTCAATAGCATGTATTATTTGTTTAATTTTTTGTTGTATTGTGTGATGCTTGGTGTAATTGAATTTGATTGTAAAACTAAAATAAGACGAAGGATTATTAAGAATCCATGTATTGGTGCGATCAACGAGCCTAAAGCCGATCAAGGTGGCATATTGTATATGTCACCGCTTGAGATTGACTAACTACAAGGCAAATCATAGGTATTCCCAACCTTTAGCTGCCTGTGACAGCTAGAAGTCTTTGGGAGCTGGTATGAGCTGCAGTAAGTACACTCTTTTAGGCTGTGATATCATGATTTGTGACATGACTGATTTTAGATATTACTTGAGACTTTTATGATTAAACGAGATCGCGAGGAATACTGAGAGACATCTCAAACCTCTTTCGGTCTTACACTTCAACTAAAACTAAATGAATGTTTGAAACGCCTAATGTTTGAAAGTGTTTGTAATGTTTTGGATTTTGGTTTGTATAATGCGTGTGATGTGTAGGAATGATCCACCAAACTTTTGAGCTTACTCTCATTTTATTTTTCAGGTACACATGGACGTAGAGTACTGTAACCTATATCAAAAGACCTTCACCTTGGATTGGAAACCTCTTGGTGGAGGTTATCTAAGATAGGAGGATTAGAGGTTCTAGCTTGTTTATTTTAATTGTAAGAGAACTAAATGTATATTTTTCATTTAAACACTTTCACTATGAAAGAAAAGAAAAAATGGCTATGTTAAAACTATTTTATCAACAACTACTAGAGAGTAAAGAGACCAACAGAAGGTATTTTGAATTCTACGAGCTTGTTAAGGTGCAATAGAAAGTCAAGTTTATCGTTAATGTGATGTCTCCTTTGAGCAATTAGGGATACAAAAGCACCTTTGCTATTTGAACGAGTTGAAAAATTGCTTAGGAAATGCTATGGAAATGAAATAAGGAAGTAAAGTTGTAAAAGTTATTTCAAGTAAAAGAAACTAATTTTAATTGAGTCGTTGGCCCCTTTTCTATGATTAAGAACAAGAGAAATAAGTTGTTTGTTCATTCATAGGAATTTAAAGAGAAGAATATGGACTGCGTTCATTTTTACTTGTACTTAGTTAGCTAAGAAAGTGAAGAGTAAAATTGTAACCTAAAGTAATTAGGGACGCAAAGTGCCTTTATTGTTTGAACGAGCTGAAAAATGCTTTGAAAATGCTATCAGAATGAAATAAGTAAGTTGTAATAGCCATTTCAAGTAGAAAAAACTAGTTGCAACTAAGACGTTGGCCCTTTTCTATAGTTAAAAATGAGAAAAATAAATTGTTTGCTCATTTCTACGAACAATGAAGGGAGGAATGTAGAATACATTCGATTTTACGAGTACCTAGCTAGCTAAGAATGCAATGAGCTCAAGTGAAAGACCAAAACTAATGCTTTTATTGGGAAAATAGGATCTGTAATTGTAATTCTTCCTAAATGATGCTTTGACCAATAGAAACTCAAATCAAGGAAAGAAATCTATTCTAATATAGGTTGTTGATTATCTTTTCTGCAAAAATAGTGAATATGACTTCTTTAAATGGTTTCGTCGTTTGCAAGAGTGTAATTAAGCTAAAAACTACCTCTTTTAAGTTTCTTGTCTACATTGAAGGTCAAAAACTAAAACAAAATGCAAATTCATGATATAATTAGATCTTTCCTTGAGAAATTAAGCACTTAAAAAAGACTACTCATTTCTAACTGAGCAATAAAAGTTTTCATAAGCTAAGAAAATATGTTTCTAGTGAGCAATTTCCACTTTCTCTATGAAAGAAAAGTAAGAAAGGCCTTGTTAAAACTATTTTTATCAATTGCTAGGGAGCAAAGAGACTAATAGAAGTTACTTTGAATTCTATGAGTATCGATGTTGTTAAGATGCGATGGAAAGTCAAGTTTATTATTAATGTGATGTTTTTTTCGAGCAATTAGCGACACAAAACACCTTTGCTATCTGAATGAGTTTGAAAATCATTTAGGAAATTTGATGGAAATGAAATAAGGAAGTAAGCTAAAAAAGTTGTTTCAAGTAAAAAAACTAGTCATAATTGAACCATTGGCCCCTTTTACATAATTAAGAACAAGATAAATAAGTTGTTTATTCATTCATAGGAATATAAAGAGAAGAACATGGATAATGTTTGTCTTTAGGTGTAGTTAGCTCGCTAAGAAAGTAACGGGCACAATTTTAAGCCTAAAGTAACAATTCACTCGGGAAACTAGGGTCTTGAGCTCCCTTGCATGTTTAAATGCGTTAGAAAGTATCCTTGAACATTATAATTATTCCTTAATGATGATTGATCAATTGAATCTCATCTCAAATAAAGAAATTTATTTCAAATAGGCTATCCATTATTTCTGTATAGAAGAACATTGAATGTGACTTCTTTAAATTATTTGGCCATTTGTAAGAGTGTAATAAAGCTAAAAATACCTCTTTTGAGTTTCTTGTGTACATACATGGTTAAGAATGCAATAAAATGCAAATTTATGATTGAATTAGCATTTTCTATGAAACATTAGCACTTAAAAACCAACTACGCTCCCTTCTAATTTGAGAAATGAGAAATAAAAACTTTTATGAAGTAAGAAATGATGTTTTTGGTGAGCAATCGGCTCTTTTTCCACAAGAGAAAAGCAAAAATAACCTTCTTAAACTACCTTATCAATTGCTAGGGTGTGAGGAGACTACTAGAAATGTACTTTAAATTTTACGAGTACCGTGCACATTATGATGCGATAAAAGGACAATTATATCACTAAAGCAATGCTTTCTTCAAACAATTATGGGGACAAAGCGCCTTTGCTATCTAAAAGAGCCAAAAAATTGCCTAGGAAATGCTATCAAACTGAAATAAGGAAGTAAGCTGTAAAACCTATTTCAAGTAAAAGAAACTACTTGTAATAGCTGGTGGCCCCCTTTTCTACAATTAAAAACAAGAAAAATAGGTTGTTTTGTTCATTTAATAGAATATAAAGAGAGGAATGTGGACAACGTTCGTTCTTATGAGTACTTAGTTAGCTACGAAAGCGATGAGCACAATTGAAAGCCCAAAGTCATGGTTTTCTTGGGAACCTAGGGTCTCGAATTGCCATGAGTATTTAAATGAGTTAGAAAGTCACATCAGATAATATAACTCATACTAAATGATGCATTGACCAATACAAACTCACATCAAGGATAGAAATGTATTCTATATTAATAGCCTACAGATAGTTTTTTCTATGGAAAAACATTAAATATGACCTTTTTAGAATTATTTGGTTGTTTGTAAGAGTGTGATGAAGCTAAAAATACCTCTTTTGGGTGTCCTGCGTGCATTGATGGGTAAGAATGCAATTAAAATGAAAGTTAACGATGAAATTACCGCTTTTTCCGAGAAATTAGACACTTAAATCAAATATTACCTTGTAATTGAGGAGTATTGAGCAATAAAAACTTTTATAAACTAAGAAAATGCCTTTTTAGTGAGCGAATCCTCTTTCTCGATGAGAAAAAAGCAAAAATGACTTGTTAAACTATTTTATCAATTTGGAGAGTGCAAAGAGACCAACAAAAGGTACTTTGACTTCTACAAGTACCAAACATATTAAGATGCAAGTTTACCACTAAAGTGATACATGATCTTTAAGTAATTAGGGACACAAACCGCCGTTGCTATCTGGCGTGCTAAAAATCCCATGTGAAATGTCGTCGGAATAAAATAAGAAAGTAAGATGTAATAGCTATTTCAAGTAGAAGAAACTAGTGGTAACTGAGCCAATTGGCCCCTTTTCCTACAGTTAAAAAGGGGAAAATGAAGTTGTTTGCTCATTTCTAACACGTAAAGTGAGGAATGCAGACTATGTTCGTTTTTATGAGTTCCTAGCTAGCTAAGATTGTGATGAGCTCCTTAAATATTATATCCTAAATGATGCATTGATCGATAAAAATTCACATCAAGGAAAGAAATCTATTCTAAATAAGTTGTTGATTGTCTCGTTTGAGGGAAAACATTGAATGTGACTTTAGGCTTGGTTATTTGTATGAGCATAATCAAACTAAAAACTACGTCTATTAAGTTTCTCGTTTACATTCAAGGTCAAAAACCCAAGAAAAGGTGAATTCATGTTGAAATTATATCTTTCCCTAAGAAATTAAGCACTAAAACCAACTACTCATTTCTAATTGATGAACTGAGCAATAAAAGTTTTCATAATTTAAGAAAATATGTTTCTAGTGAGCAATTTCCACTATTTCTATGAAAGAAAAGTAAAAATGGCCTTGTTAAAACTACTTTTATCAACTGCTAGGGAGAAAAGAGACCAACATAAGTTACTTTGAATTCTACGACTACTGAGGTTGTTAAGGTGTGATGGAAAGTTAAGTTTATTGTTAATGTGATGTTTCTTTCGAGAAATTAAGGGCACAAAACACCTTTGTGATGCAGACCCGCTAGTAATTAGATCCTAAGAACCCCCATTCAAGGTAGTATGCTCACCCCAAGAAAGCTAAAATCAGATTTAATGATCCACTTGAACCATTGAATAACAAAGAAACAAGAACCCAAAATGTTAAACGCCATAAGGTTGATCAGTCCTTGATAAGTCTAGAAAAGCTCAATGAAGAACATAAGAAAAAGCTTCTCTCAAATCTGAAATGTTTAGATTAAACACTCACTTTACTGATTTGATGCCTTCCTCAAAGATGAGCAAGTCAATTTATACAAATCATAGATGTAACTCCAGGGAATACAAAAAGTCACAAAAATAAATAGCTATTAACTTACCCATGAGAATTGAAAACTTTACACCAACTGACACTTAATACATATCACAACACCATTAGTGACTCCTATAGACAATACATTAACTCCAAACACAAACACACTATTGCATAGTTATTACACTTTGAAAATTGAAATGTTTGACATAAAAGACCAATAACACATAGAAAATTAACTAATTTCGTGCAAACTCTAATGATGACCAATAAACCAACTTTATCATCTTAAATTAATGAGATTATGACTTGAATTATTCTGTCCACACATGCATTTCTACTAGATCTATTTTTATTTCTTATAGTTTTGACTATCCTGCACTTCGATAACACTCATAGCTCCTTTTGATTTATCCAAGTCCATATCAAAGTTGGAAAAACCATTAACACCTTGTTCGCCGAAATGTCTTGAACCAGCCCAAGTAGTGTTTCATTAAGTCTTTTGGCACGGGCCCTTGTTATCAGTCCTCTTGGAATATGTAAAGCATCATCATCACCATTGATTAATTTATTTGTGTCATCTTTGTCACCTTTATAATCTGCATCATGTTGCTATCTGAATGAGTTTGAAAATTTTAGGAAATTTTATGGAAATGAAATAAGGAAGTAAGCTGCAAAAGCTGTTTCAAATAAAATAAACTAGTTGTAATTGAATCATTGGCCCCTTTTTCTATAATTAAGAACACGAGAAATAAGTTGTTTATTCATTCAAAGGAATATAAAGAGAAGAACGTGGATAGCGTTCGTCTTTACGTGTAATTTGATTGCTAAGAAAGTGACGGGCACAATTTTAAGCCTAAAGTAACAGTTCTCTTGGGAAACTAGGGTCTTGAGCTCCCTTGTATGTTTAAATGCGTTATAAAGTCTCCTTGAACATTATAACTCTTCCTTAATGGTGATTGATCAATTGAATCTCATCTCAAATAAAGAAATTTATTCTAAATAGGCTATCGATTGTTTCTGTATAGAAAAACATTGAATACGACTTCTTTAAACTGTTTGATCGTTTGTAAGAGTGTAATTAAGCTAAAAATACCTCTCTTGAGTTTCTTGTGTAGATATATGGTTAAGAATGCAATTAAATGCAAATTTATGATTGAATTAGCATTTTCTATAAAAAAAAATTAGCACTTAAAACATACCATTCATTTCTAATCGAGGAACTGAGTAGTGAAAACTTTCATAAGCTAAGAAAATATATTTTTAGTGAGCAATTTCCACTTTCTCTATGAAAGTAAAGCAACAATGGCCTTGTTAAAACTATTTTATCAACTGCTAGAGAGCAAAGAGATCGACAGAAGGTACTTTGAATTCTAAGAGTACCAATCTTGTTTAGATGCGAACAGAAAGTCAAGTTTGTTGTTAAAGAGTACCTGTGTTCATATCAAAAACTATAATCTTGACTGATGCTCAGTTATTTGATCTTGTATCTAATTGTTGTTCTTTCTTTTGAACCATTTTTCTGAAAATCATTTCATTGCTTTCTTTTTTCATATCCTGACTATTAACATAAACTCTACAAGATTGAGTTAATTCTTGGTTGGGTTTGATTAGTTCCTTAAAGAGCTACAGGAGAAAGTTACGAGAGGAAAGAGTGTGAGCAATTTTCCAAAAGAAAAAAAAAAGTGAACATTAGTGTGAGATGTTTCTTTTTACTAACATTTTCTTGTAGGTCATTTAATGAAAATATTAAAAACAAATGAATCATCATCTAAAAAAGAAGAACCACAAGATTTTGCGTCTATGATATCTGCCACGCAACAACAATTTGAATTCTTAAATGTGTTATTGGGAGATTTTAGAGATAGAATAGATAGGCAAGCTGCAGAGCTTACCTCAAAGAGATCATTATCTAAGAGGGCGTGCAAGGCGTCATCCTATATGATGCAGATTATGAAGTTGACAAAGATGACACGAATAAATTAATTAACGGTGATGATGATGCTTTGCATATTCCAAGAGGACTGATTACAAGCGCCCATGCCAAAAGACTTAATGAAACACTACTTGGGTTGGTTCAAGACATTTGGGCGAAACAAGGTGTTAATGGTTTTCCCAACTTTAATATGGGCTTGGATTAATCAAAAGGAGTTATGAGTGTTATCCAAGTGCAGGATAGTCAAAACTATAAGAAATAAAAACAGATCTAGTAGAAATGCATGTGTGGACAGAATATTTCAAGTCATAATCTCATTAATTTAAGATGATAAAGTTGGTTTATTGGTCATCATTAGAGTTTGCACGAAATTAGTTAATTTTCTATGTGTTATTGGTCTTTTATGTCAAACATTTCAGTTTTCAAGGTGTAATAACTATGCAATAGTGTGTTTGTGTTTGGAGTTAATGCATTGTCTATAGGAGTTACTAATGTGTTGTGATATGTATTAAGTGTCACTTGGTGTAAAGTTTTCAATTCTCATGGGTAAGTTAATAGCTATTTATTTTTGTGACTTTTTGTATTCCTTAGAGTTACACCCAAGATTTGTATAAATTGACTTGCTCCTCTCTGAGGAAGGCATCAAATCAGTAAAGTAAGTGTTTAATCTAAACATTTCAGATTTGAAAGAGGTTTTCTCTTATGTTATTCATTGAACTTTTCTAGAATGATCAAGGATTATCAACCTTGTGGTGTTTAATACTTTGGTTCTTGTTTCTTTGTTATTCAAGGGTTCAAGTGTATCATTAAATTTGATTTTAGCTTTCTTGGGGTGAACATTCTACTTTGAATGGGGGTTCTTAGGGTCTAATTCCTAGCGGGTCCACATCAGTTGGTAACAGAGCTTCGACTCTAAGATCAGGTTATATCTTTCTGTTTCATAAATTTCATTTCATATTTCTGTTACTTCATTTTTGTTCATCAATTTTTTTTCATTCGTCATCCTCTTTCATCTTTTTGTTCCTTGTTTCCTTCTTGTTCAATTACCTTTTTTTTTCATTACTCTTGAATATTAAAAAAAGAGGTGTTTCTTGAAAAAAAGGTTGTGATTCTGAAAAAAAAAGTTGTGATTCTACAAAACAAAAAAAAAGTTGTGAATTCTGCAAAAAAAGGAAAAAAATAGAGTATTTGCTAATTGCTTTTATGCAAGAGAAGTTATTATTGTGAAAGTGCTTGTGTTCATATCAAAAGCTATAATCTTGATTAGTTCTCAGTTATTCGATCTTGTATCTAATTGTTGTTATTTCTTTTGAACCATTTTCCTAGAAATCATTTTATTCCTTTCTTTTTTCATATCCTGACTGTTAACATAAATTTTACGAGAATAAGTTAATTCTTGGTTGGGTTTGATTAGTTCCTTAAAGAGCTATAAGAGAAAGCTATGAGAGGAAAGAGTGTGAGCAATTTTCCAAAAGAAAGAAAAAGTGAACATTAGTGTGAGAGGTTTCTTTTTACTAACATTTTCTTGCCGGTCATTAAGTGAAAATGTCAAAAACAAACGAATCATCATCTAACAAGGAAGAACCACAAGATTTTGTGTTTATGATATTTGCCATGCAACAACAATTTGAATGCTTAAATGTGGTGTTGGAAAATTTTAGAGATAAATAGATAGGCAAGTTGCAGAGCTTCAAACTTTACAAGGATGGCCTCAAAGAGATCATAATCCAAGAAGAAGTGCAAGGCATCATCCTATACATGTGGATGGAGATGTTGAAGAAGATGAAGCTATTAGTGGGGATGAAGATGACTATGAATCTAAAGTTAAATTGGGTAGAAATAGGCATAGAGGAGTTAAGCATGGGAGGGGTTTCCAACAAAATCGCCCTAGAAGTGGGGATGGGATAGATAGGAATTTTGAGAACATTGAGATGAAAATTCCGCCTTTCCAAGGTAAAAATGACCCAAAAGTTTATTTGGAGTGGGAGAAAAAAATTGAGTTAATTTTTTTATTTTCATAATTACTCAAAAGTGGAAAAGGTAAAATTGGCAGCAACTGAGTTTATAGATTATGCAATCATTTGGTGGGATCAGGAAGTCACTTATAGAAGGAGAAATCAAGAGCAACCTATCGAAACATGGAGAGAAATGAAAGCTTTAATGAGGAAAAGGTTTGTTCCTAGTCATTATTACAGGGAGATTGATCAAAGACTACAAAGCCTTACACAAGGGTCAAAGAGTGTGGAGGAATATCATAAAGATATGGAGGAAAGGTGAAGAAACAAAAAAAATGAGAAAAATGAGAGAAAATGAGAGAAAAAATGAGAGTCATGAAAAACAAATGAGAGAGAAAAAATGAGAGAAAAAAGGAATGGATAGAGAGAGAAATAAAAAAGAGAATGAGAAGAAAACAAAAAAAAAGAAATAGAGGAAAAAGAAAATGAAAAAGAGAGCAAACAAAAAAAAGAAAGTGAAGAAACAAAAAAGGAGAAAAGAAAAGAGTCAGCTTTTATGCAAAAGAGAGTGAAGTAAGGGTTACTTATTTTAGAAAATAACATTTATTTGTACTTTTATACAAAGAATTTTGTTTGATAACAAACAACCTTAACCCTTCTCTTCCAAGTGTTTTTATCTCTTTATTGCAGGAATTTGAAGATGTGTTCCCAGAGTAAGTTCTTAATGGTTTACCGCCTTTAAGAGGTATAGAACATCAGATTGATTTTATTCTGGGAGCGGCAATTCGAAATCGTCCAGCCTATAGAAGTAATCTGGAGTAGACAAAGGAACTTCAAAGGCAAGTTGTAGATCTCATGAGCAAATGACAAATTCAAGAGAGTTTGAGTCCTTGTGTAGTTCTTGTACTTCTTCTTCTTAAGAAGGATGGATCTCGAAGAATGTGTTTTGATTGTAGAGCTATGAATAATATTATAGGTATTGAGGTCAATGAAGAGAAGATAAAGGCAATAAAGGACTGGCCAATACCAAAAAACATCACTGAGGTAAGAAGCTTTCATGGGTTAGCAAGTTTTTATCAGTGTTTTGTAAATGATTTTAGCACACTTGTTGCACCACTAACTAAAATAATTAAAAAATCTTTTACTTTTCGTTGGGGCAAGGAGCAAGAGCATGCTTTTAATGTTCTTAAATAACATTTATGGTCCGCACCTTTGTTGGGATTACTTAATTTCAATAAAACTTTTGAGATTGAATGTGATGCCTCGAGAGTTGGTATAGGTGTTGTTTTGATGTAGGAAAGGCGACCTATTGCATGTTTCAGTGGAAAGCTAAATGAGGTTGCATTGAATTATCAAACCTATGACAAGGAACCTTATGCTCTTGTGATGGCGTTAGAGACATGGCAACATTATCTATGACCTAAAGAGTTTGTTATCCACATAGATCATGAATCTTTGAAGCATCTCAAAGGTCAAGGTAAGTTGAACAAAAGACATGCTACATGGCTAGAATTTATTGAAACCTTCCCATACGTCATAAAATACAAGCAAGGTAAGGAAAATGTAGTCGCAAATGTTATGGAATTTTACGCCAATGATCATGAATTAAGTGATATTTTTCAAGCTTGTGGAAAAGGACCTTGTGGGAAATTTTACAGAGTTGATAGTTATGTCTTCAAAGAGAACAAGTTGTGTATATCAGCAAGCTCTATATGAGAATTACTTGTCAAGGAATACCACGAAGGAGGATTACTAGGACACTTTGGTGTCACAAAGACTTAAGCAGTTTTACAAGAAAACTTTTTTTGGCCTAGGATGAAATGAGATGTGGAACGTGTTTGTAACCGTTGTATCATTTGTAAAAAGGCTAAATCCAAGGTTTCACCTAATAGACTTTATACACCCTTGCCTATACTTGATCATCCATGGGTTTACCTATCCATGGATTTCATTTTGGGTTTACCAAGGTCCAGGAAAGGTCAAGATTCCATATTTGTTGTAGTTGACCTGTAACAACCCCGAATTTTGTAGTCTTTGTACAAAGGAGAAATAAAATAAAATATAAACTTTGACAAATTATGTAACTTATGTCAAGAATAAAGAGATAAAATATATTTGAAAAAGAAAAAAATTAATTAATTAGATAATTCAAAGAAATTTAAATTAGATGTGTATTGATCATGAAATGCTAAATCAATAAATTAGAAACAAATAAATATAATCACAAACATAAACATATATAGATATTGAATCGGTATATAACTGAATGAAAAAAAGGATTTATGAAAATAATAAATAAAAATAAAAACCAACGAAAGCTCAAATGAAATTAGTTTGTCGATCAAGAATTTTTAGGGGTCTTCGAACGAAAAACATGAAAATTCGGGTGCCTTCAAATGCAATTGGTGGAGACACGGTCGAGAGCTTTCATGGGCGGTGAGTCGAGAGCTTCGAGAAGGCTCACTGCATCGATAAATAGGGAAGCTGGTCGGAGTAAAGGGACCTGGAAAACGAAGCCGTGTTGCTAGTCGTTGGTCACGAGAGGAGTTGCAGAGATTTCAGAAGAAGAAGAAGCAGCTGTAACATCGAAGAAGAAGAGGAAAATGGCTGCAACAATCAAAGAGGAAGAAGAAGGCGACTGGAAGAAGGAGAAGTGGCGGACAGCGAAGTGGGGCGGATTGAAATTAGAAAACAGATAGCAGAATTTTGGGTTGGGGGATCGAAATAGAGCATAGAATTTGCAACAGAAGAGCTGAAGATGACTTGCTGGAGTTGGATTGTGGGAGAGAACACGACCAGCAGGGAGCTTTGGCGTTGGAAGAGAGAAGCTCGGCTGCTGCAACCAAAAACAGAGGAGAGAACGGGGTGCTGGAACAGCTAAACGCACGCAGGCTGAACGAAGAAAGCTACTGATTTCTGGTGGAACAGAGCTGAACAACGACAATTCTGTGGAGAAGAGGAATAGAGGAGGTGAGTGAAATTCTAAAATTGAATTTATTCCTCTAGATTACAATGAGTGATATCTGGAAGTGAATCAAGAAGGAACAGAGCAATTTTTCTGGTTGAATGGATTGGATTCATGGTGAAATTGTAGTTGGTTCATTTTTTGGTTTCTGTTGAGTCAAGGACGGTGGAAGGTATTGAATGGCTGATCATGGTGATTTCAAGACTTGAGACAATGCATAGTTTGATTGAACTGAAGCACAGGACGGTTTGGAGTGACTGAGATTCAGATTTTGCAAGATTGAAGGAGGAGAAAAATCTGAAATTCAGCTTGGAACGTGCTGGACGGAGAAGAGAAGAAACCGATCCTATGGTGGCAACTCCTTCATCAACTGGTGGGTTGACCAAATTAAGAGGTAAGAAAATTAATGGATCTTAGATTATGAAATTTAAGCATCTTTATTTGGTAATCAAAGTATAATGGGCTTATTAATGTAGATTGAATAATACCATAAGATAGTATAGGAAATTCATATACATTAAGATGCATTAGTTAGAATTAGGAATTATATAATGATAAGATTAAGGAATAAAAAAAAAATTCATGAATGTGTTTCCAATAATTCAAAGTTTTAAATCAAGAAATTAAGAAGAATTAGAAGTCATTTATACAATATTAAATCATTCAAGTAGGAAAACAAATGAATAACCACTTGAACTAGAGCTATAAATAATTTTAGTAGAACATTTAAAGTAATAGTGAGAAATTAAAAATCGTCAACTCCTAACAAGACAAAAGGTTTAACGAACAGAAGTCTTATTTTGTTCGTAATTATTTCGCGAATAATTTGACTATAATAAAAAAGAAAGAGAAATTAAAGAATATATAATTTAGTAAAGATACAAAAAGATCCCCAAAATTTCTTTAATTCCTTATGAAAATTATTAGTAGGGAAATTAATAGGAATGTTGATTGAGAACTTGTTAGGCTATAATTATTTTGTAGATGTAAATCTCTAGGATGATCACTAGCGATGAAGGGGAGGAAATCGCCCAAGAATTTAGGTGGGCGTGATTCTTTCTCTCATTCGTATTATGTGAATTTAAATTCAAAACATTAATCTGGTAGCTTAAATGAATTTATACTATGAAATGACTTGAACTCAGTTGTTTTGAGTATGCTATGAATGAATGGTCTGTTATTTCAATTCCACTATGTGCACTGCTAAAAATCTCTTCATTTATTTCCTTTAAATTGAAGTTTCATATTTCATGATAAATGTTATGTGTGTGCTAGATTATAATGTTTTTTGTCACGAACTAAAATAAGATTAAAGGATCATTAAGAAACCACGTATCGGTGCGATCGACGACCCGGAGGCAGGTCGAGGTGATATCTCCTCTATTTCACCATTTGAGACCGACGTGCCACAAGGCGGATCGTAGGTATTCCCAATCGTAGTTGTTGATTACAACTAGTAGTCTTTGGGAGTTAGTACGAAGTTGCAGGAAGTACCCTCTCTTAGGCTGTGATGCTAAGGACTTGACTGATTTTAGATAGTTTCTCGAGACTCTCTTTGATTAGATGAGATCACAGGGGATACTGAGAGGCATCTCAACCCTCTTCCGGTTGTAGACCACAATTGAAACAAATAATTGTTTGAAACGTATAATGTCTGTAAGTGTTTGAATGTTTTGAATTTGGGTTTGTATAATGCTTGTGATGTGTAGAGATGATCCACTAGGCTTTTGAGCTCACCCAATATCTATCTTATAGGTAACCATCGAGACAAGGTTTGACCGGACGTCATCTCTACTAGTTTTGTTTTGTTTTCGAAGTAGCTGGGTAATACTTTCTCTTTTTGCTATAATATGTTAGCTTAGTTAGTGTGTTGTTGTGTCCTTTTGTTTTACTAACGATATGTAACCGAATGTTTTGTCAATGTACAAAAGAAAAAAACTCTTTTGACTATAGTACTAATGATAGCCGAAGCTTTTAATCGAAATTTTGTTCTGCTGCATGTTTTGATTCGTATTTCTGATTCAATCTTATTTTGAAAATTAGTTTATTTGTGAAACTCAGAAAGAACTAAGTAGCATTCCAATTTATCATCGGACGACGGTCCCCACGTGAGACAACACGTGAACGGAGGTCCAATCGAAAAGTTGGAGTGTTACAAATATGGTATCAGAGCTCAATATTCGGGTGTACTGGGCTAGATATGAAAGTTTTTCCAAATTGATTTTACTGATAAATGAATTTATCGATCGATTTGATTTCTTCGAAAGAAGTGTTGAGAATGTTTGATGCTGAGACCATAGGGTTAGGAAGAAACTGGGTGTTGTCTAGAAAGTATAGTGGATCATAAATAAAATTAAAAACTTTTAGGACATAGGATAGAAACTACTAACGTGTTTGAACGCACACTTGTTTGGTCAGGACCTAAGTCTGGAAAGACTCTGTATCTCCAATCTCTATGTAGGATGGGGTACATAGGGATTTGGAGATATGGAAGAATTCTGGATTCGAAAAATAACGGACCTTGTTTGGCAAATACCTGGTGTCTTTGGAGGAACTTGTACGCACTGAGTTGTACTAGGATGGGGTGGTACAACATAGTGGGTCGAGCTTCATCCTTAGAGTAAGTCTATAGATGCACATGTTCCATGGTGTCTGATCAACACGATGGGATGTGGCAACTCTAGAAATCGAGTCATTTGCGCCATTGTAATGGGTGTAATGGGATTCTGAGTGGAAGTCTATGTGGAAGGGCGAGGGTAGGATGAGGTATCTAAACCTGGAACATATACTAAAGCTTAGGACTTCATTATGCCAGTGTGCTCTGATTGTATGATTGTTGCATGTTCATTGTTATGTGATTATAAGGCTACTCAAATAAACTAAACTCAAACTCCAGTACCCAGTAAGAGACAACATGCTATTGACTTAGAAGCATAAACCCCTAGGCCACAGAGACAAATCGAGAACCTAGAAACATGAAATTAGAGTCATGGTAACACAAAAATTTTGGATAGATGATAGGAAGGTCAGAAATAGATGCTTATTGTTAATTTTGACTTACTAAAAGAAATTGTATTGCAGACTATGCCAAAGGGAAGAGGCAGACCTAAGAAGGAAAGAAGATAGGAGAACACTAGAGGTGGACCAAGCCTAAGGAATGATGACCCTCCCATAGTAGCAACACCGGTGAGAATGGTAGTCACGGAAGATACGATCTCTGATATCACAAAGAGGGTAATAGCAGAAGTCACTCCAAGAGTCGTGGAACAGGTGGTTAAGAAGTTAAAGCCATCTACTTCAATGCCACCTTTAGCACCTGTACAGTCGCAAACTCAGCAAGAGGCGGGATCGACGGACGTGATGCCTTGGAGCATAGCCAAAGGGTATGATAAAGAACAAAGAGATCTATTGATAGAATTCCAGAAGTTAAGACCAAAAACCTTCCTTTGAGGGAATGACTGACCACTTTGCAACGGATAAGTGGTTTACGGAGATGAATAAACATCTGAATGCAATGGGAACTACAGGACCTAGAAGAGTGGCATTGGTCGTGCATCAACTAGTGGGACCAACATATCATTGGTGGGAAATGATAGTTAATGACCCCACAATAGATGAAACCAATTTGACATGGGATGAGTTCAAAGTGTTGTTCTATGACATGTTCTTCTCCACTGCCAAGACGAGATAGCTGCAATCTGAATTCATTAGATTGAACCAGAGGAACATGACGGTGGCAGAGTATGAATAGAAGTTTACAGAACTATCAAGATTTGCCCCAGAGTTGGTAAGAGATGAGCAATCAAAGGCAGATAGATTCCTGGAAGGCCTGAAAGTGGAAATTAGAAAGATTATTGCATCGTTGAAGTTGACAACACTACGAGAGACGATGGTAAGGGCACAAATGGTGGAGAGGGATTTGGAATTTGAACAGTCTCTGAAGAGTAAACGTAAGAGGCCAACGATAGGAGTTCCACAGAGGAAGTAGACCAGGCGAGAAACGACAAAGGCAAGCTCTATCCAGGGTCATAAGTAGGCGAACATGAAGCAACAACTCTTACAGATAAAACAAGGACAGATAGCTAATGATCAAAAAGAAGAAGCGAAGAAGTTAGGCCTATGCTACACATGTAACTAGAAAGGACACCTAGCTAGAGACTGTGCCAGCAAAGCACTAGCGCTAGTACCTCAGCAACCGCAGACTCGTGGATGGAGCCAACGTCCACCAAAGAAGTAGCAACCACCGCTACAGAAGGAAACAACCCAATTGTACTTGACAGAGGCTCAGGCTAATCCTACTCCAGTTGTAGAAGGTACGTTTTTACTCTTTGGTGTAGCTGTGCGAGTGTTGTTTGATTCTGGTGCTACCAAATCCTTTTTGTCTGAAAATATAGTAGAGAAACTTTAGATAGTTACAAAACCACTAGAGATGTCCTTAGAAGTGGCTACTCCACTAGAAGTAACAGTGAGTTCGAGAAGATTTTGTCGATGTGAATTCATGTTCGAAGAGTTGCGAGTGGTGGCAGATCTTTGCATATTACCCTTTGATGGATATGATGTGATACTGGGAATGGACTGGTTAACCCAGTATCAAGCACAAATAGATTGCCAAAAACTGAGGGTAATTATTAGGTTGCCATTAGGAAAACTAGCAAAGATGACTAGGGACTTAAATAAGTTGCCTAGAAGCCCGATGTTAGCCTTGATATATGCTCTTAAACTAAAAGAGGACTTTAGACAAATAGTAGAAGAAGATGTCAAAAAATCTAAGGATATCCAATAGATTTCGGTAGTAAGAGAATATGCAGATGTATTTCCTGATGAATTGCCTGGCCTTCCACCCCACAGACAAATAGAATTTAAGATAGAACTACACCCAGGAACAAATCCTATTGCCATGCCACCTTATCGAATGGCCCCAGCTGAGCTGATTGAATTGAAGACTTAGTTAGATGAACTGTTAGCAAAAGGGTTCATCAGGCCAAGCGAGTCACCATGGGGAGCTTCGGTTCTGTTTGTTAAAAAGAAAGATGGATCCATGAGATTATGTGTGGATTATAGAAGATTAAATCAGGTAACAGTTAAAAATAAGTATCCATTACCCAAAATAGATGATCTCTTTAATCAACTGAGAGAAGCTACTCAATTCTCGAAAATAGATTTGATGTCGGGATACCATCAGCTTCGGATCCGAGAGTCAGATATACCTAAGATAGCATTTAAGACTCGATATGGGCATTTTGAATACACAGTTATGCTGTTTGGGTTAACAAATGCACTGGCTGCTTTCATGGATTTGATGAACAGAGTTTTCAATCCGTATTTAGACTAATTTATCGTGGTCTTTGTTGACAATATCTTGATATACTCAGGATCAGAGACCGAACATGAGCAACACTTGCGTGTTGTTTTACAGACCCTTAGGGAAAATCACCTATATGCTAAATTTAGCAAATGCGAGTTTTGGATGAAGAAATTTTTAGGCCATGTTATTTCTGCCGAGGGTATATCAGTAGATCCAAATAAGGTAGAAGCAGTAGCATACTGGAAACAATCGACCACAGTCACCGAGATTAGAAGTTTCCTTGGATTAGCGGGTTACTATCGTTAGTTCATTCAAGACTTTTCAAAATTAGCAAACCCATTGACCAAGTTAACCAAGAAGGGAGAGAAGTTCATATGGGATGATCAATGTGAACAATCATTCTAGGAATTGAAGAAGAGATTAACCACGGCACCCATTTTGATCACTTCTATCCATGGCGTAAGATACACTTTATACACAGATGCTTCACGAAAAGGACTGGGTGTAGTGCTAATGCAAGAAGGTCGAGTAGTTGCCTATGCATCTAGGCAGTTGAAGTTACATGAACAAAATTATCCTACACATGATCTGGAATTAGCAACAATTGTGTTTGCATTAAAAATATGGAGGCATTATCTATATGGGGAAAATTTTGACCTGTACTCTGATCAAAAGAGCCTCAAATACATTTACACCTAGAAGGAACTAAACCTTAAACAAAGGAGGTGGTTAGAGTTTCTAAAAGACTATGATTTCCAGTTACATTATCATCATGGTAAGGCTAATGTGGTGGCCGATGCATTAAGCAGGAAATCCCGCAAACAGGATGAAGACATGGCACAGATGTATCAACTGATTCATTTGTATAATTTGGGTGTTGCCACAAATGACAAACAAGCTTATCTGTATGCTATAGTTTGTCAACCCGACATTTTATGCTGAATCAGAGATGAGCAGAAGAATGACAAGTGGATTGCAAATCTAATTGAAGGTATTAAGTAGGGTAAGAATACGAATTTCAGGTTAGATTCAGAGGGCATGCTGAGACTAGGAGACAGGTTATGTGTCCCGAATATCCAGCAAATTTAAGATATTATACTGGATGAAGCACACCAGACTAAGTACACCATGCATCCGGGTGGTGATAAGATGTATTAGAATTTGAAGAAGACCTACTAGTGGAGAGGCATGAAGAGCGATATCGCTAGGTATGTCTCCAGATGTCTTATCTGTCAACAAGTCAAAGCTGAACATAAAAAAACAATAGGGTTGTTGTAACCTCTACCAGTTCTTGAATGGAAATGGGATAATATAACCATGGATTTTGTTACCGGTCTACCAAGGAATTAGAAAGGCGAAGACACAGTCTGGGTCATTGTGGATTGACTAACAAAAGTCGCACACTTCTTACTAATTCGATCCTCAGACTCGGTAAGTAAGTTAGGTGAATTATATGTTAAAGAAATCGTGAGACTACATAGAGTTCCCAAAACTATTATATCTGATTGAGACTCTAGATTTACTTCCCAATTTTGGCAAAGCCTACAGAAGGAATTGGGCAGTGTACTCACGATGAGCGCAGCGTTCCACCCACAAATAGATGGACAGTCGGAAAGGGTTACTCAAATACTGGAAGACATATTAAGAGCATGTGCTCTTGACTTTAAAGGGAATTGGAGCAAATATTTGCATTTAGCAAAATTTGCATATAATAACCATTAGGCAAGCATTAGAATAGCTCCATATGAGGCACTGTATGGTAGACCCTGCAGATCGCCATCATGTTGGGCGGAGATTGAAAATCATGTACTTATTGGACCTGAGATGGTTGAGGAAATGACTTTGAAGGTAAGACAGATCTAGAAAAGGTTACTAAACTGCTCAAAGCAGGCAAAAGAGCTATGCTGATAGGCGAAGGAAACCCTTGGAATTTCAACTAGGGGATAAAGTATTTCTGAAGGTTAGCTCTCAAAAGGGGATTAAACTGTAACATCCCAACCCTCATGTTTCTTTGATTTGAGTGTTGGACCTAACCACCGTTCTATTTGACAGTGGACTTAACCAATATGCAGGTTGGGTCCATGCTACATTACAAGTGACACACACTTGACATTCCATTTTTCAATATTTCATGTCTATGAGTGATTTAAAGAATATATCTTTTCATAAATACAAGACAATATTAGGAAATAAAGAAAAATCAAACTCTTTATTAAATAAAAAGAAGAGA
>JAJIYU010001630.1:0-34574 GCA_030144865.1 Tinospora cordifolia | reverse complement strand
CAGTCGTGACGTCACCTAAGAAGGGGTCGTGACACATTCATTCTTGGCTTCGATCAAAAGGACCGAGTGTTGTTGTTTTCTTTCATTCTTCTTTCTTTTTTTCTCTCCCTTTTTTGCCTCTCTCTCTCTCGCTCTCTCTCTCTCTTATTTTATGTTATGTAACTCCCTTTGTGTATTAATGAACAAATGCAACACAGTCGTGACGTCACCTAAGAAGGGGTCGTGACACATTCATTCTTGGCTTCGATCAAAAGGACCGAGTGTTGTTGTTTTCTTTCATTCTTCTTTCTTTTTTTCTCTCCCTTTTTTGCCTCTCTCTCTCTCGCTCTCTCTCTCTCTTATTTTATGTTATGTAACTCCCTTTGTGTATTAATGAACAAATGCAACCTTTTAGTTATTTGTTTTCCCCTCTTTTCATTCTCAAACTTACCTGTATTGTGGCCAATCATAACTCCAAGGTTACCATTAGCTTTCAATCTCCTTGGCTACGGGTTAAATTTGAGTAAGGCTACGGGTTAAATTTGAGTAAGTTACCAAAGACACGTTTATAGAAGATGGATTGTGTCACAGCTGGATCCGAAGAAAGGCTTGTGGACTTGGGAGATTTTTGTAGAATCATGCCACAGCCAGGTCTAAAGAGAGGCTATGAACTTAGAGATTTTTTGCAGATTTGTGCCACAACTAGGTCTGAGGAAAGGCTATTGAATTAGAAAAATTTTGTAAATTCGTGCCACGACTAGGTTTGAGGAGATGCTACCATCTCTTCTCAGAACCAGTGGTACTCTAGGTTTTTGTTGAGACGTTCTACTCGTCGATAATCCGAACATATTTCTTTGCTCAAACCCAAGGGTACTCTAGGTCTTTGTTCAAGCCTTCTTCCCAACAATAATTCGATCAAATTTCTCACCTTAGACCCAAGGGTGCCCTAGGTCTTTGTTGAGACCTTCTCGACGACAATCCGGGCAGATTTCTCTACTCCAACCCCAAGGTATAGTTGGGTTGATTGTCGATAAATCAAGGTATATATCCAAAATGGGAAATATTCTTATTGAAATGGTAAAAGTTGTGTGGAAGGCGAGGAATGCAAGGCTTTCTGAAGACAAATCCATTCCTCCTAGGAAGAATCTCAGTCCCTTGCGTCCTTTTGGATTAGCGATTGTCCTCTCTCTTTGAGGTATTCCATGTTGGACTGGCTTAGAGGTGGGGCAATGTTTTGTAATTTTTCTTTTTCTTTTTTTTTTCTTTCCGTTGGGTCGGGGCGGGTGGGGGGGTGGTTAAAAAAATGGTAAAAGCTATGTCCAATTACATGCATACGAGAGAGGATTTACTAATAATAAATCTTAAGGTGCTCTGCATTCCATAGTTTGACAAGCTTCCTGCCATCCAAATCTTCTAGTTTGCATGCTCCTTGCTTAGGGCTTGTTAAAATCCAATATGGTCTCTCCCAGTTTGATTTTAGAGTTCCTACCTCTGATTCTTTTGTGTTAAGCATTACTTTATGAAGCACTATGTCCCCTCTTTGAAAGCTTTGTCGCTTGACCCTTGAGTTTTAACACTTTGTCATTCTTCTTTAATAGATGACTACCTAGGTTTGTGAGTCTTCCCTTTTTTCTTCTATCAAGTCAAGGCAACTTCTCAACCCCACTTCTTTTTGTTTTTCATTAAAATAAGATGTTTTGAGCATATGGATTCTTATTGATGACTTTAACCTATCCATTTGCCTATGGATGAGCTGCAGTGGCGAAGAAGTGGCGTATGCCCAATCCTGAGCAAAAGCTCTTGAACTTTACATTGTCGAACTATTTTCCATTAGTTGAGATAATGGCATACGATAGCCCAAACTAGCACACAATTGATTGCCATATTAGTTTCGTGGTGTTTTGCTGGATTATGTAGGCGAAGGGTCTTGCTTCAACCCATTTAGTGAAGTATTTAACTGCCACTATAGCAAGTTTAACATGGCCTTTACCTGCTGGGAGGGGTCCAATAAGGTATACCCCCCACTGAGCAAAAGGCCATGGGCTTTTAATTGAGGTTAGAGCTTCAGGAGGTGCTTAGATCAAGGTGGAGTTCCTTTGGCAACTATCACCTCTTTGCCATCTCTATTATATCATTGGTCAACATAGGCTAATAGTATCCTTGTCTGAGCACCTAGTGTGCTAATGCTCTTCCTTTGGAGTGATTTCCACAAACTCTGGCATGAATTTCTCCCAAAACTAGCTTCCCGTTTTCTTCTGATACGCATTTTAAGTATGGGAAGCTATAGCCTTTTCTATGTAACCTTTCATTGGTTAATGTGTATCTCATAGCTTGCTGCACTATCTTCCTTGCCTTTATTCGATCATCCAGGAGCTTCCTTGTTTTCTAGTAATCATAAACATGGTCAATCCACGTTGATTTTTCTCAAATTTCCAATACTCTATCTCCGATGTTGCGAGGGAAAGGTGGTCGATGTGAACATGTTCTACTAGTTCTTCTTTGGCCATAGATGCCAATTTAGATAATGCGTCTACAAGGGTGTTTCCCAAGCAGAGAACTTGAATGACCTCAAATTCCTTAAAAGGGTTGAGTCATCTCTGTGCTTCCGCGAGTTAAAATTGCATTTACTCATCCTTAGCTTGTCATTCACCATTGATTTGGCTAACAATCAGTTGAGAGTCGCAGTTAATGTGTATTCTTTGCACCCCCCAAATTTCAGCAACGCATAGGCTTGCTAGTAGGCCTTTATACTCAGCCTCATTATTAGATGTTGTGAATCCAAATCGTATGGCCACAAAGTGCTTTCGGCTCCTTGGAAACACAGGTACGACTCCCGGCCCGCATCCTTGTTTGCAAAAGGAGCCACCTACAAACATGCACCATGTTACAATGATTTCTCTTCATCTTCTTCTACTCACGTGGAGAATTCCTTGACAAAGTCCACTAAAGCCTGACGTTTAAATGTGGTTCTTGTTCAAAATTCAATCTCAAATTCCCCCAGCTCAATTGCCCATGTAGCCAACTGTCCAGAGATACTAGGCCTTTGTAGTATCTACTGAATTGAACGCTTTATCAACATAATAATGGTGTGTGCTTGGAAATATAGAGTCAACTTCTTAGTGGATGTTACAAGTGCTAAGCCAAGCTTTTACAACTCCAGATATTTGGTTTTCGTGTCAAGGAGGGTTCTGCTAGTGTAATATATGGGCCTCTGTTGCACATGGTCTTCTTTAATTAAAACTGAGCTTACAACGGCGGGTTACACCAATAAGTATAAGAAAAGCTTCTCCCCTTTGATTGGTTTGGAAAGCAAGGGAGGAGGAGTACATAAATATTCCTTCAAATCCTTCAAGGCTCACTCGTTGTCCTCATCCCATACTACAAGTTTTCTCTTAAATATCTTAAAGAAAGGGAGACACATATCAATGGATCGTGAAATGAACCTATTTAAAGTTGCAATACATCCAATCAACCTCTGCACTTATTTTAGGGTCCTTAGAAACTTCATTTCCAAGATAGCTTTGACTTTATCCGGGTTTGGCTCAATTCCCCTTTGGTTGACCACAAACCCAAGAAATTTCTAAGCGTTTAACTTCGAATGTGCATTTGATGGGATTGAGTCTCATTTGATGTTGTTGAAGTATTTCAAAAACATCCTTGAGATCCTTTGGATGCTAAGCAGAGGTCACACTTTTCACTAGCATGCCATCAACACAGACCTGCATTTGGTTCCAAACTTTTCCCGAAAGACTTGATTAACCACGGTCAGTACGCACCTCTACCGTTTTTTAAATTTAAAGGACATAATCGTGTAGCAATATAGCTCGCAATCTCTAATAAATGTCGTTTTCTCCTCATCTTCAAGGGCCATTTTGATCTGATTATATCCTGAGTACGCATTCATGAAGCTTAATAGTTCATGTCCAGCAGTAAAGTCTACCAGTTGGGTTGCTTTATTCAACCATGGTAATGTCAATATGGGGAGAAGGAAGCTATAGTTCAGGCATGCTTTATTGAAATTAGTGAAGTCCACATTAGTCCTCCACTACCCGTTGGGTTTCCTTACCATAACAACATTTGCCAACCAATCTGGGTAGATGACTTCTTTGATAAAGTTGGCCTTGAGGAGCCTACTCACCTCTTTTGTCGTACTAAGTGTTCTCCTCTTTTGTCAAATTGGCGCTCATGCTCAGTCAATACTAAGTGGTCTCTTCTTCCATCAAATTGGCGCCATGGTAAGATTCACCCACAATTGGAGTATCGTAACATTTGTTGATATTCCAGGCATATCTTGGTGAGACCAAGTGAAAATGTCACGATATTCCTTAAATACCATGATGATTTTGGTTTCCAATTCCCATCCTAGGGTGGCTTCCACTTTGACTATTTTCTTTGGATCTTCATTTATTGCAATCTCCTTCCATTCGTCTTGGGCCTCCATCGCTAATGCTCCTAGCCTTGGGTCAAGGTTGCTTTTGGATATCTGTTTTACTTGTTAGGGTTCTTTTGTTTGTTTGTTTCTTTGATGTCAGTGAATTGACTCCTTTTCAATGTGGTCATGTGCCACTCCCTCGATTCATGCTGGCTTCCTCAGACTACTCCCACTCCTCTTTATGTTGCGAACTTCATAGCCAAGTGATAGGTAGCAACCGCGACCTTCAAATCATTTAATAGTAATCTTCCAATTATAACATCATAAGCTGATTCTCCTTTAATGACAAGAAAATTCACCATTGTTGTCACCTTGTGCTCTCCCTCACCTATCACTCCCAACATATTGATTCTTCCATTTGGGATGATGCCATGTCCCATGGATCACCGACTATCTTTTTTTTTTTTTTTTTTTTTGAAGAGAAACTATTATATTGATAATAAAAGAGAGCCTGATGAGATATCAAAGCTCTAAATCCATCAAAATTACAGACTATGCAAGATTTTTGCTCACTGACATAGCCACTACCCAAAAGTATATCCTTTTCCTATTTTATTACAAGAGACCCAAGGCGCAAAAAGAACATTAGATCGTTCCCAAATAGCCATCTCCGACCTACATCTATTCAAAAAAAGTCTTCTATTTCTTTCTTCCCATACCGTGAACCATATTGCACATATGATGATCTTCCAATACTGCTGCAATTTTCTTTGCACTATGCTGTCCGGGATCTTAAAAATATCATCATTCATGGGAGAAACAAAACTTCAAAATTCTGCGCCCATCTACTCCACAGTTGTTGAATTAACTTACAAGGACCAAAAATATGGGTGCTTGACTCTGAATTATCCCTGCATAATAGACAAATGGAAGGATTTAGAGTATACACAACATACTTTTTTTGAATATTTTTTGCTGTATTTAGCCTATTAAGACTTATAAGCCAAGCTAGCATTTTTGCTTTTGTGGGACCTTTGTCTTCCAAATGAATTCCACCGCCACTCCATTTTGGTTTGTTCTTCTCTCACTCAATTGAATCCTAAATGAGCTGACTGAGAAATTTTTAGATCCTTCACCTATCCATAAAGGCCGATCCTCACCGTTATCTTCCTCTTGCTGAAAATTCTGTAACATTTCCATTAAATTGTTTTATTTCTTGCAAACTGCCCTCCCCTATATTCCTATTAATACGAAGATTTCATCCCCACACTCTTCTGTTTTCTACCTCACTGCTAGATTTGAAATTTGCTATTGGTCCTTCCTTCACGTTCGAGAGTCTAAAGGCATTAGGGAATTTTTCCTTTAGAATTTCTGAACCACACCATCTTTCCCCCCAAAAGTCAACTTTATCACCTTTTCCTATTTTTCACACAATGTTTTCCTTAACTTTCTCATATAAGCTGAATATATCCTTCCACGAAGCCCTGTGACTACTTTTTTTTATTTAAACTAGCTTCTTTCCCAAACATTTTTGACCCATGGATGCTTTTTATAACTGTAGCCCACATAGCTTCCGAATTTTTATACATTCTCCAGACCCATTTTCCCCTCAAAGCTATGTTCCTTTTTATCATACCGCCCACTCCTAAATCCCCTTGCTGAATATCTTTGCAAACTTACTCCCATTTCACTAAATTTTGGCTCCCTTCCTCATCCTCCTACTTCCAAAGGAAAAACCTCATATGGCTTTCAATGATTTTGGCCACTGTTTTTGGCATCTTAAAAAACTGATAGGAAGTAAGTAGGGATGGCTTCTAGGACTGTTCTCAACAGAAGCAGTCTTCCTCCTCTTGATAGGAGACTTCTCTTCCACCCGGCTGCCCTATTCTTGATTTTTTGGATCATGTTACACCAAAATTCAATTCTGTTGGGATTTTCCCCTAGGGGAACTCCCAAATAATGTATAGGCCATTCTCCAACTGAAATCTCTAAAGTTTGGGCCTCCCTTTCCACCACCTCCTTGTCCATATTGATGCCTAAAATCTGACTCTTCCTTCCATTTATTTCCAATCCTGAAACAAGGCTAAAAGTATATAAAGCATCCTTGACCACCTTGACTTCTTCTTCACTATTCTTCATGAATATGATGTAGTCATCCGCAAACAGAAGATGGGTGATCTGGAATCTATCTTTTCCCACTCTCATACCTTCCATTCTTCCACTATCCACTGCTTTGATCAGAATTCTGGACATTGTATCTGCCACTAAGGTATAGAGGAAGGACGATAGAGGATCTCCTTGTCTAAGGCCTCTATATCCATTAAATTTTCCTCTAGGACTCCCATTTATAAATATTGAGTAGTTCACTGTTTTTAGACATCCTTGGATCCATCTTCTCCACTTTTCGCCAAAGCCTTCCTTTTTGAGGACGAAATCTAAGAAACTCCATCTTACGGAGTCATATGCCTTAGCCAAATCCACCGTCATCACCAATCCATCCTTACCACTACTTCTATAGTCCTCCACTATTTCATTGGCTATCATTATTGCATCCATTATTTGCCTGTTTTGAATGAAAGCCATCTGATTTTCACATACCGTTTTGTGGAGAACCCCTCTCAATCGGTTTGGCAAGAGTCTTTGCGATGATCTTGTATATGCTTGTGGTGAGGCTTATTGGCCTAAAATCCTCGACTCTCATAGCATTGTGCTTCTTTGGAATAAGACATATGTATGTCTCATTCACCTTCCTATTAATTATGCCATCTCTATGAAACTCTTGGAGGCAATTAATCACATCCTGCTTCACTGTGTCTCAGTTTTTTTGGAAGAAAGCGATTGTGAATCCATCCAGACCTGGGGCCTTGCTTCCATCACAGCTGAACACTGAATTCCTTATTTCTTCTTCTTCAAAGTCTCTTTCCAGCCATCTCCTATCTTCTTCTGGAATTGTTTGCCATTGTAATCCTTCTATTCCCCACTTCCTATCAGATTTCTCCTTGAATATGTCCTCAAAGTATTCTAAAATGATACTTTGAATCTCCTCCCCTCTTTCCAACAACTTTCCTTCCTTATCCTCCAATCTGCTGATAGTAGCCCTTGCCTTCCTTAAGGACAAAATCCTGTGAAAGTATTTTGAGTTGACATCCCCCTCTTTGGCCCACTTTATTTTAGCCCTCTGTCTGTTTTTCCTTTTCTAATTTACATTCAATTGAATATATCTCCTCTAATAACTTTTTCCTTTCCTCCATAATGTCCTCTCCATCTTCATTCTCTAACCTCCAGTCAGTTTTCCTCAAAGCTTCCATTAGAACATTCTTCCTAGATATTTCCTCTGTCTCCTTACCCTTATCCCATGATCGCAAAACTTCTTTCAGATTCTTCAACTTCATCATCATTTTGTATCCTGCCCATCCCATGCTCCTATCTGCATTCCATTCCTTTTTTTTATCAATTCTTGGAAATCTTTCTGATTTAACCAAGAATTCTCAAATCTAAATAGAGTTGGCCCCCATTTGACTTCTTCAATATCCAACACTATTGGCCAGTGATCAGATGTTGTTCTCTGCAATCCCCATACTCTTTGTTGATTAAAAAAAATACCCCACTCATCATTGTACAGAAATCTGTCAATCTTGGACATGACAAGGTTCATTCTCCCATTGCTCCAAGTATACTTCAGATTCTTTAGGACTAGTTCATGTCATGGATCCAATTGTCAAACTGGTTCATACTGAACGTATATCTAGAGCTTCTTCTTTTCTCCTCCGCCTGCCTGATCATGTTGAAATCTCCCCCAATACACCAGGGACCTTGAATCATGGCTGAAATAGCAACCAACTCGATGAGGCATTCTTCCCTGCCCTCTTTGTCACATGGGCCATACATTGCCGTAAACCACTTCAGCTTTCCATCATCTCCCTGGAACTGGATAGTCAAGGAGTGCATTCCTTCCCACTTCTCATGAACTGAAAACATTTTGGTATCCCACATAATGAGAATTCTTCCAGCTGAGCCATTCGCTGGTTTATCCCCCCCCCCCCTCCCTTTTCTTGGAGAACCGCAGCCTCTGACATTCCAATTGAGAATCTTCATGGACAAGCACAACCCCCGGGAGCCTCTACCTTACTGCACCTCGACTAGCTAAGAATTCAACGAGTCCAAGAACCTCTGAACTCATTTAATCTCCCTGTCTTGGACCTGCTGTTCTCTCCTACTTGCCTTATCTCCTCTCATCATTTGATTTTCCCCTTCTGTCATGCTGTTATTTTCCCGCCTCCCTTCCGAGGCCTCTTTTTCCTTATATCTATTTTCCCCCCATCGAGATTTCCTTTTGGTCCAGAATTATTAGTTTCGCTATTGTATAGAGAGAGGGTGGGGGCATAGAAAGGGTTACATACCTGGTGTCGCCCTTCATCTTCTTCTAAAACTGGTTCCTCCTCTGCTGTGGAATCCTCTTCTTCTTGTTGTGTTTCTTCCACCCTTTCAGAGTCTATTTGCATGAAATATTTCTAGTCTTTCGAGTCCAGTGTGTCTTCCGAATCACTCTCTTCCGCCTGTAACTCCCACCAAGCTTGGGCCCCGAACCTCTTTCTTTGCTATATTTTATTTCTCCTGTAGACCTTCAGGTCAGCACGGTCCAACCTTTTATAACTGGTCACCTCCGCTTTCCGCTCGGGCCCTCTTTTGAGCATATCTGTGTCACTTCTTAAGTCCGTGGGCCCGCTATGTTTATTGGCTTCTGGGCTTGGTCGACTCCAGCCCGTTTGTGTAGGCCCTTCTCTTGGGCCCTTTCCCGACTTGTTTTGGCCCATTTGGCGCGTCCATCCCACTTGCTAAGGCCTGCTCCCTCTTCCTCGGTCGTTCTTTCCTTCGATCTTCTTTCCTTTCTGCCTTCAGAATTCAAAAATCTCTGACCCGTTACTCTGTGGACGCCATGTGTCCTGCCGCCTGACATCCTGTCATCCTCTGAGGCTACGCCACCCTCGATCGTAGGTTCTAATCCTTCATCGTCAAAACTCTGCACCTCGATGTCGGAGCTCCGATCACCACGCGTCCTCCAGTTGCCGGCTTCTGTAATCTCATCCATGTGGTTTCCGACAAAATTTTCCAGAATCTGAAGACGGATCTCTTTGATCTCTAGGCCCCAATTCCTCTCAATCTCCATTAATTTTAGCTCCTGCACTCCTGTTTCATCGTAGATGTCGAATTCCTTTGGCAAGAATCCAGATTCGTGCCCTCTTAGTCTAAGAATTGCCACCTCCATGGACGTGCCAGTTCTTGTGATGTTCGCAATTTCCAGCAGCCCCCCGCATGCCTCCCCAATTTTCTTAAAGGTCTGCATGTTCCAGTCTTGCAAACGGATCCCTTCTACCCCCATTTAGGAGTTCCAACAAGCAACTTGTCCACCCAGAGCCACCAGGTCTTCGCTCCACTCTTCAAAGTAAAATCCACCTATGTGAAACTGATACTTCGCCTTTCTTATTGTTTTAATGTCATCCTTTTCGTGACAAAATATGATTCCTCTAGCTATATCCAGCCGGTGAATCGAGATCTCCCATTTCAAGATCTGGCGTATCGACTTTTCTACCGTTCTCCATGGAGTCTCGTCAGATGTTCTTATTATTAGAAACTTCGTTACTTCCTCTGACCATACAAACTTTTCTTCGGCCTTCTGTTGTCTTCGCTTTTCTTCCTGCACTCTCTTCAGCCTCCGTTGTCCCTCTTGGGTTCTTGTCCACACCCCTTGTTGATCATATTCTCTTTCCTCCCCGGTTCGCCTACTGTGAACTATCTTTTGTTTCTCTTTTCCTCTCTCCACCGTCGTACTTTGTCGTTTCACTTCCTCCTGAACCACCATGTCTAGAGCACTCCACAGATTTCTCCATGCTTCAGTTCTAGTCTCCTCTAGAATAATTATACTCTGTCTTTGTCCCCTGATCAGCTTTGTTAACTTTATATATCTGCCATTGTCGTTTGCCAAAATCTCCATGAGTATAGTGTAGCCTTGGACCTGGTATATTTCCATTTTCCTTCTTCCTTCTATGTTCTCGTTCACCTTCCCCAGCACCTTCTTATTCCACCTTATGGTTTCTTTAGTCACCACAATCTGGTATTGTCGGGCCCTAGTCAGTTCCTGTATAATGATCTCATTACTGTCTCTTGATGAACATAGCGAGAATTGTTTATATCTCATATTGAATGAAACATAGTTCCACTCGCCCTTCTTGAAACTCTGGACTTGACATTTACTCCTTTGACTCTCTTTTACAACTGTACGTCGTTTTGTCTTCTCTTGAACAATAGTTCTCATCTCCTTCGTATCCTTTTTGTCGTTTTTGTAATTTGCTCCTCTCCTCCTTTTTGTGACTAGGATCCAACCATCCAACTCATTCTCCTTTTCTTTCTGCATGAGTTTTTCCTTCCATGTCATCCCCTGACTGTTGTTAAGCTTCGTCACCCATACATCTTTACTAGACTTGCAACTTTGTTTCTTGGTCTTGAAATTTTGGGCCTCAGTGAATCTTCTTCCTTCTCCCCATTCCCATTTCCGCTCCTCTTCCTTCCTTTTCTGTTCTCTATCCACGCCTCTTTCAGCTCCCTGTTCCTTCCTTGGTCTTCTTCCATGTACATCATTGTCTTTGCGTACTTCGTAGGCTCGTCGTCCTGCAATAACTTTTTTGGCCAAGTCATTTCTACCTTTGTCCATGCATCCTCATTCACGATCTCTCCATGTCGTTCTTCCTCTTCCGTACTTCTGTTCTCCAGCGCTCGCAGTTCCTCTCATCGTTTCTTTCTGAGCTTCTATACTATGCACTCGTGCAACAATCTCAAGGTACAAAGAAAACAGATAAGGTATTATCACTGACTATCTTCTTATCAACATTATCTTAGTTTCCTAGATATTAATAATGTCTACCTTAGCCCTTTTATTTGTTTTTCTTTATGATACATCTTTTGAGGTTGAATTGCTTCCCCTAATGCTCCACAAAAGTATCATCATTCAAGAAACCTCACATTTTGATTATAGCTTCCAGAATTGCCTAAGAAATCTTTATGGACCCCTTATACTTCTTCATTCAGCCTAAAACAAATTTCCTTGAATCTTGCTTGCGTTTATATCCATCTGTGCCATATACTCATGTATGGCCTCATTACACATATACTATCCTATCTTCATACCCTTCCCCTCACGTTTCCCCTCCTCCTACTTAATTCAAACCCTCTGCTCTTCATTCAAACTCCCTTATACTTCTTCATTCAGCCTAAAACAATTTTCCTTGAATCTTGCTTGCATTTATATCCATCTGTGCCATATACTCATCTATGGCCTCATTACACATGAACTATTCTATCTTCATACCCTTCCCCTCACGTTCCCCCTCCTCCTACTTAATTCAAACCTGCCATTCTTCGAGCACCTAACACCCGCTATCCTCTTTCCTTCAATTGATATCCCCACCCTGCCTTGCTCACTAGCATTGGGATTTGGGTTTGGTTGGGTTTTAGGATTATTAGCCACGATTTTGTAATTGTGTGTTAATATCAACAATTTGGTTAGAAGACTTATGAAGAGAACAAAAAACAAACGAAATGGAATCAACGGAACACATTAATTTACACTCTAAAGCATCACACACCTGATTTTTTTTTTGTTTTTTTGTTTTTTTTAAAGAAACAAAGATGTTATTAAAGGGAATGAGATATTACAAGACAAAACAAGGCTAGAGAATGAGATTCCTCCCAAATCTCATGAGGGGAAAGGAACTTGTTCAAGAACACCCTAGAACTCTGTTCCTTCCACAAACACTATACCATTGCCAAACTAGCAACCATCTAGTGACCCCTCTACTTCCTGACTGCATCCTCCCAAAATGGACAAATGCAAAACTGGCTATCCTACCCAGCTCCTTTTGAGAAGATAAGAAAGTGACTCCTAATTGTTGATTGTCACAAAAAAAGTTCCTTATTAGGTTACAATCTCGTTTGTTGTCTATGTTTACTAATGAATTACCATTACAAATATCCTCATTAGTCAAATACTCATTCACATGCTCAAAGCCTCCTCTCCATCCTTCCTCTCCATAATCTTGCAGAAGATCCAATCTAAATTGATCATCTCCCTTGCCACCTATTCTGCTCTTGACGTCTTTCCTCTTTTTTTGTGCCCTTTTTGTTTAAATTGCACCTTTTGTGTTTGTTGAGCTTGTACACATCTTCAAAATGCCTTTTGACAAGCTTTTATCATCAATTTCGTCTTCCTCAATCTCCTTTTCTATCATACTCCCCCCCTTTTTTAATTCGATCTTCGGTATCCCTTATGGATAGAACAATTTTTAACTTACCACAATGTTATGAGTTTGCCACTAAGAAACCCTCCTACTTTTTATTTGACCTCAACAATGATCCCATGTCTCGCAGCTGTTCATGTTTAGATAAAATAATGGGTCTGTTTATGCATCCAAAAGTTGGGCACCCAATCAACTTTGAGTTTTGTGGTCCCCTTCCTGTATCTCCTCAAGCCCTTCTATGACCTTATTGGTTTCGTCGTTTAATCCACCCCTGCTAACTTGATTTGTTGGCCCCACTATTAGATTTTGTCATTTTTTTCATCATCACTTGTTCTCCATTTAGTTGAAGCCAATACTCAACACCTAGTAGTCATCCCACTGTTGAAACTTCCCCTATACATTGACGTTTTTCCCCATCTTTACTTATTTCATTTTTTGCCACCTGTCCTACCAAGATCTTCTCCCCCTTTTGTCGTATGGAGCATTAGACAACTTCCTTATTTGACCCCTTAGCCCTTAGAGCCCACTCTTTTGAATCATCAACTCGACTACTATGATTATTTACCTTATTTCTCAGTTCAAATATCAAACATACACACTTGTCACCTTCTAGTATATTGTCATTCATTGAATACATTCCTTCTCTACTTGTCTTCTTCAATGAGCTCAAATTATTTTTTACCATCTTTTCCTTGTTTGATCTTGCCAATCAAAATATCCATAACTTGAAATCCTCTTACCCAACCTGAATATGCCAAACTCTTTAATGAATCTATCCTTCCAACCATCACTTTGATCTATGCGTATTGCAAAAAAGAGCATGCCAGTATCTCCATGTATCTCTTGCGATCCTCGACACACCACCCCACTTTTGTAAATAGAACTAGAGTTGGCGAAGTCTCGACGTATCTCTACGTTTCCTCATTTCACTTCTTAGGAAAAATTCCTTCAACTCCTATCTAGTCCGTGTCACATCTAAAACTATTGGCATGCTGTTGCTCCTTAGTCCACTGCCACTCTCCCTTCCTCCTTTAAGCTATCCATAACTAAGTCACCTGCTTTCTTATTTATCACCACAACATTACCTTATCTTCCATCATGATTGATAGATACATCTCCATCCTCAACATTTTAGACAATAGCTTCTGCATCATATGCCAACTCTCAATCAAGATCTTCTAGATAACCATTATCCCATGATTTTTGTATTTTTTTTTTCTGTACCTTCTCCTTCAACCTCCCTTTCCTTCTACCTACCACTCACAGTGTAACCAAACTTTGCCTCCACCGTACATGACACAATCTCTTTGCCATTGTTATTTTGTTCTTCATTAATTCTGCTATTTCATTAATTCACGGTTAGTTAGTAAACATCTTTGGTCAAGATCAATCATTTCACTCCTTCCATCAATTTGTGTAGACCATCTTAAAAAACATACTCCTCCTCCACAACCATCATTTCATATTAAAACATCCTTTGAAAAACTATTTTTTGTATGCAACACATGGAAATAATATTACCCATTATTTCTTAATCTCTAAAAGAACACTACTCTACTTCCATCTCAGCTAGTGCCGTACAATCAATCAAATTATCACATCCACTCCTAAAACTAAATGAAAATATAGATCCTTGCAAATTTTTTTTTCTTTTATTTGATGATTCTCACTTGCTTGCTTTATCAAATCAACGAATTTGGAACTCCATCAATCTTACATCAAAATCCTTCGTCTCGTACATTTTTTCGAATCTTAGTGAAAAGTGTCCTTATATTGAGAATGTTAGATTATTATTAGCACCAAGTTGACTCTAGTTCTGTTTCAAAACACATTCCTCCTCTATTGAGGAGCTTAGTGCCACCAAAGAGAGCTCTTACCCATGTGGAGGGTAATAGGAATCTTGAATCATGCAAAGGTAAACATTGGTCGATACGTGGTACAAAAGTTACATGTTGAATTGATTTTCCTCCTAGATGTGAATATAGAGTAGGGGGTTTCTGAGTACATAGTCTTCCTTTTAGGTTCCAAGTATTGATGCATGTCTCTCTCGACAAACAAGGACTTGTCACTTGTTCTTGGATCAAGGTTGAGGTTTTCTTTTCAAGTTTGAGCAGACATTCCAACATCCGCTCACTTCATCCTTTTGACAAAGGATGTTGTGAAGTAGTTGGAGGCAAAGGGTTGCCCTCAATGCTTGTTACCACTCTAGCACGATTTGGGAGATCTTCTTGACATTCTTGTTAATGATGTCAAATTAAGGTCTTCACTTCTAGCCAAGCTACAATTTGGATTTTGAGGTTGTCTTCCTCACTTAGCTCAGGGTGCCATGGGAGAGGTCAATGGTTCTATGTTGGGTTGGGGATTACCTACATGCACCAAGCTAGCTTTGGATTATGAGATCTTCCTCACTTAAGTAGAGGCATGGGAGAGAGATCCTTCAAACCATGTTGAGTAGGGGTTTGCTTCCTTGGCTCATGATGGATAAGGTAAGCTTTGCAAAATGCGTTAGTCCCCACAAATGATGCTAAGGATTGGTGCAAACTTCGACCAGAATTAGAATGTGATCATGTGCAAAGAATATACAAAGGTGCAAAGAATATACAAAAACAGGCGATCAAGAGGGTGCTGCAATATGGTCTGCGCAAAGAGCCTCCAATGTTTAAGTTCATTTGAAGATCTCTTACCAATTAACAATCTTTACAAGGTTGACAATCTTTAAAATGATGATACATTGCACCATGTTATACATTTAGAATCTTTGATTGGTGCAATGGTTCCTGCATTGTCCTTATCCAATTGTCCATTCTGAGGGTCAATACCCCCAAGTATAGTGCTTGATAGTGTGAGCTGTTATCTTTCCTAATCTCAAGACATCTTCGGTGGGTGATTACATGGATCAATCATGGGGGAACATTAATAAACTTGAGTCTGCCAAACATAGTTTTTGAATACTACATCTTTATCCTAGAAGAAGTTTTCGTGATTTATGTCTCTACTAATACCATAGTTTCCAATCCATTCAAGGGGGACAAAAAGGCCAGGATAAAAAATTTGGAGGAAAGCACTGCAAATTTTAATACCTAAGTTTATGATAAGATGGATTAAAGGCAATATACAAGACCACAATAAAACTAGTCCAGAAATGAGAGAATATTCAAAAATGATAAGCAAGGAATACACCTCAAAGCAACTAGCAGCGTAGGGAGAATTAATCCCCATGCCTCTGCAGCTTTCTCATTTAAGTTAAATTATCAATGAAAGGAGGACATGGACAAACATTTTGCTCATAGAATTCGAATGTGATCAATGAAGTAGAAGGTGATAGTCAAAATTTTATTTTAAAAAGTAGATATAATTGTTTTGAAGAAAATATTTCTAGGTTTGCAAGACATTGCCAATGTAGCTGGATTAGGAGAAAAGAAACAAATATGGGAGAATCAGAAATGAAGTGATCTGCGGGCACTTCACAGAGTCACACTCAATGTGGCCTTTTTTCTCTACAAGCAGTTAATCATGACCAAAAACAAAAAATTAAATAAAACAAAATAATGAGGCTTTCTAGGGAGGCAATTGCCAAAAATTTACGTAGAACTACATCGAAGTTGTTAGATAAAAATATCTATATGGTTCTTCCTATTGTTAAAGCTATCCCTTCACATGGCATAAGAACAAAAGCAAGGAAACATGATCAACAATTCATCAGCCAGGGGAAAAAACACAGTAAAATGATAAAGTAATGACAACAGCTGATTTGCAACCATAGATGGTCCTCTACCAAAATGTTTTTCACACCTATAAAAATATGTAATCAAATTGAAATATTTCTTTGACCAAGGAAAGATCTTCCAGGTGACCCATTAAGGGCGAGCCCTGATGCAGCAAACAACCCATACAAACTGAAATTCAGCTAAAGATTCTTGTACCAGAAAAATGAGTGTGACGTGTAATATAACTTACACCAGGGGTACTGAAGCCACCTTCACATGCATCACACAGATCTAAAGCTACTTTACGGAGCATAGGCATCTGTTACGATCATAATAGACATAAATGATAATGATACATTCAGGATCAGTTGCCTCAAAAAATGAACTATGGTGCTAGATACAAGCATACCTGGGAAGCAGCCTCAACAAGAAAGTTCCTCATGATTCCACAACCCTGTAGTTATAATTATGACAAACCCATCAATTTATGTCTCAATATTAAGCATCCAAAAGAGTTAAAACATCGTAGTGTCTTTTTTTTTTTCCTGGAAAGAATATAGAGATCATATTATAGCAAGTAAAGAAAGGAAGGACTGCAAAACTGGTTACGGTTGAGATTTTGCAAAGTCATAAGATCATTCAAAGATAATCTAGCATGGTGTACCATTTGAGGAACCCATCATCAAAACTAAATCACAGCCCAGGGATCTCTTACTGTGACTGATCCATGAGGTAAACATCATACTTTTTCAGACAATTGGAATGGTAAAATGATAAAACTAAATTTCAGATGATGATTCTTCTGTGTTCCAAATTATCCAAAATGGCAAAACTAGAGAAACTGAAAGACTGGGCAAGTTTGATGAAAATAATTCAGTAGAAATATCTAGATAAAACAATTCTAAGCATCTTAAAAATAAGTATTCCCATTGGAAGAAGAAAAAAAAAGTTACACACCTTGTAGGCCTGCATTTGCAAATATGGCGCCTTTGATAAGAAGACAATTCCAAAGACCAATTACTTAAAGAGTCTTAAATTCAATGTGTACTAAGTGTACATTTGGACCTTAGTGAGCAAATTTTCTTGAGAAAATAGAGTTTTCTCAAAAAAAAAATACTCATGAGAAAATCTCACCAGCCAATTTTCTCACTGGTGTTCAATTGCATATGAGAATAACCATGAAAAAATTGCAAATGAATTTTCTTCTCCTCTCTTTCTTTCTTTCTTTCTTTTTTTTTTTTTAATTGACTAACTTCTCATCAGAATAAAAAAAAAAAATTTGTTCATTCCCGTCTTAGAAAATTATGGCAAGAAAAGAAAGGGGATGAAGAAGCCTTTTTCCTACATCCCTTACCAATCAAACAATGAGGGCATTTGAATAAAGTGTGAAAGTTGATATTTTCTCAAGAAAATAAAAGATCCTCTTAAGAGAATACCAAACTCATATTTGTTTCTCAACAATTTCTTGAGAACTAATCTCAACCATTTGATTTTCTAACCCAAATTTCTCTAGAGGTTAGAAATATAAGGACCCATCAAGTTCATACTTTGGACACGGTTTCTTGCATCGAAATGCATTTGCTTGCTCAAATTGGAAACCAGCATTTAAAGATTTTATTCAAGAAACTTTTTTTTTTCAGAAAACACAAAAATGTCTTATTCTAAATTCTCATTTCCAGATCGGATTCTTCACTTTGAATCACAAATCATCAAAGACCTAACTTCCTCATGATCAATTTTTTGGCAACCTGTCTCTATTGCAATCCTTGGCCAGTTCATCTGACCCTATTTGATAGTTGTTTTAGGTTAATATACAATAAAACTTCCTATCTTCTGTCCAAATTTGCATCATATAAATGTGAAAAATATTTTTTATATAATCAGACAAGCATGAGAAAATTCACTATAACAATGATCAAAGAAACCCTTATTTCCTTGTAGAAAATTACTAATTTCTTCAGGAAATTCTCATTTGGAAACCTGAAAACTACCAAACACACCCAAAGTTCAGCATTAAGTATCTGATGTATGGATGGCACTACATGCAAAGTGATACACCAACCTTTTTATACAAATATTCCAAAATATGGACAACAAGATCCTTCGCTAAAACTAATTGAGAAACTGCATTCCACTATGCAAACACTATAACTGGGGTATATTCTTTATGAACTCTGGTACAAGTCACCCCTCCCCTTTATTAAGAGTGATTTGGAAGGCTCCAATTTCATCTAAAGTAAAGTTTTTTGTGTGAGAAGTGTATAAGGAGAAGGTCAACACAGGGAACCTGATTCAAAAGAAGTTTTCGAGTTGTTCCATGTCTCCACATTGTTGATTGTTTCGTAAATAGCATGGGAAGTGTGTGGATCACTTATTTTTGAGATGTCCCTATGTTTCTTTCGTTTGGGAAAGGCGGAGAAAACATTTCCCTATCTTTCAAGAGAGCTTTGTTTAGGAACCTTTGTGTTGTGTGTGTCCTTGTTGGGAGGGAGTTGATAAGCGGTGGAAAGCTCATTAGATAGTGGCTAGCTTAGCAATGGTGTAGAGTGTGTGGAAAGCGAAAAACACGAGGATTTTCAAAGAAAAATATATCTTTCCCACTGAAAATGGGAGGAATCTCAGACTCTTGCGTCTTTCTAGATTAATAATTGTTCTCTTTCTATGGGGTATTCCATGTCTGATTAGTTTAGAGGATGGGGCAATGTTTTGTAGCTGGTTTGTAAATGGGAGGAGGCTAGGTTGGGGTGTAAGAGTGGGTAGAGTGTTTTTGTAGGGATCCCCCTGCATGTACTTATATTATCATTTACATTGCAGTAAACTGTTTCTTTTTTTTTTGTTTTTTTTTAAAAAAAAGATAGAATGAAACCACCACAAAACCAAATCAAAACATCAAAAAGTAATCAAGACCAAAAACCACCAACTCAAATTCATCAACCTACTTAACAAGATTGGTTGTGTTAGGTTACTTATAAGTGTTTTTATGTAATGAAAGAGTCTATTTATATTAGTTTTTAGATTATAATGCCGCAAATTTAGATATTTAAGTCTTTATGGAAAACTTATCTAAACTTTTCTAATCTAGATTTATTAAAAAATTCCCCATGCTGAATTGAACTTCCCTAAATTAATTCCACTCTCAAGTGACTAAAGTTAAGGGCAAAGCTGGATTTTCAACTCTTGTGGACAAAGACTTTGAATTACAAGAACTTAGAAATTCATTGAGGAAATCTTTCAAGTATATAATGTATATATACATGTATATATATACATATACACGTATATATATATATATATACCCCGTCACAGCTTGTCCTCCCACGAATGTTGTTCACACTCATACTTCATATTAAGACTAGGATCATGATTTGATTTTTGTGCATTTTGTCTTTGCTTTCGTCGAGAATGAGTCTCCTCCGTTTCCTCCTTCCATACAGAAGGAACTCCAAGGTCAAATCACAGTCGACTCATACGCATCGTGCAGGTATTCATTCATCCTTTAAGGCTACTTCTCGAGTGGAGAGAGACTCTAGAAGGGCTCCGAATCCACTAAAAACTGCCTAATCCTCTTGGTTATCGGATAGAGAAGGATAGCCTAACCAAATCATATATATATATATATATATATATTAAAATTCAACAACCAATGTTGAATGCTAATAAACATTAGTCATGGACCTGATTACAGATGTCAAAAGCACATATTGACAATTAAGAATAGTCATACAATGACCAAATCAAAGAGCCACAACACCACAAGATAAAAAGAAAATATGGTCCATCAATCTAAAATATATTGAAAGTGTGCAACATGTAAATCAAATAAAAAAATTTAAAAACTTACATTATGTCGCAGTGAGAGATCTTCAACGGCTTTGCAATCAAAAATAAAAGGCACCCCAAATAATGTCACATTTCCACAGTCCTAAAATATACAGTGACCACATACATATTCATAAAAAAATAAAATAAATTAAAATAAAGTAGCAAGGGAAAAATCTTATTCAATTTATAGGAGACACTTCGAACTATTATTTTATTAGTTATCTTACTCAGCAACATGATATGATTGGTTTATAGTTTTAGCAATATCACTTGGATGGTGGGAATACAACACAAACACAGAAAAAAAAACTATTGAAGGCTAAGACATCGAATATAGTACCATACATGCGGAAAATCTTTTATCATATCTCATAGTGGAGAACAACCAACAGTATATGACAATAAAGAGTTTTTATTTGCAGCTGGTGAAATTCTAAGCAAAAACTAATATAATTATTAAAAGGCTGGCATCAAACCTCTAAATGAAGAGAAGTCAAACTTGGCCATCCTTTCGAAATAATCTCTTGTGAATCTGCACAGGAGACAATTTGTCTTTTATGCCCAAAGAATTGGCAACGTGAGAGAGAGAGAGAGAGAGAGAGAGAGAGAGAGAGAGAGGAAGAGGGAGGCAGGAGTTGGGGCATGGTGGAAATAAAGTGGAGGAAGCTTTTCATATGGATTAAAAGAGGATAAGTTGCAGATTGAATGAACCTAAATTGAGTTGTGGGCATCCTGATAATCGAAGCTCAGTCAAACCAGGGCAGCAGCAAGTTAGAGTATCCAGATCTTTGTTGTTCATTGATGGACTCACCCTTTCTAGCCTCAACTTCCTTAAGTTTTTTCCAAATTTTGAGATACTTTCATATGATAACTCTCCAAGACAGTAGCGTAACTCCAAGACTTTCAAGTGTTCCAAAGATTGAACAATATCTTTGACAACGCTATCAGATATTACCTTTGAAGAACATGAATATGTTAAACAAGAAAAGCATTTGCACAGGAGCTTTATAAGATGAGCAAACAAAAAAAAATCCTAAAGAACCCAAGACCTAAAAGCCGAATAGCCAATTATGGTTACACATGCATGCACAAAAAGAAATCAACAGATATGCCCACATAAGAAGACTTTCAATCAGGGTGGTAGCAACGAGAATATTCTCTGTTTCTTCAGGGAAGAAAGAAGAGTAGTCACGAAGAAGGTCAAGCCATATTAGTATTCTTGCTGCATTAAACATCCAACAAGGCATGCATTAATGGTCCCACTACCTTCTGATTTTGCTCATGCACACTAGCCAATTTTAGCTTCAATCTGCCTATGTATATTAAATGTTACTGTTTCAAATTACCTGAAACTTAAGAACCACAGATTCTAGCAAAGGACAGGTCTTAGGTAGTTGCACAAGTGCGTCCTGATTTAGTGATGCGCCAACACCCACTCTTATGGCCCTTAGTGAACTTATTGCAGATCCTAGTGCTTGTAGCGAGAAGGAAGAAAACCCCCATCCAAAAGCCATCTCTTCTAAGCTACATATTTCCCCAATCTCGGCAAATGGTTGGCCATCTTTAAGGCTACCGTAAGAAAGTGGAGTTCCTTTAGGAGTATTTTCAAGGTGACATAAATTCCTACAGCCTATTGACATTAAGAACTTCAGACCAGAATTCCGCTTAATGATATAACTTAAACCAGCTCCAGAGACCTGCATTTTAACAAGTATAAACATCTTAGCTACAATAATTGAAACGTATAAACAATTCCAAAGCCATAAGTATACTAGATACCTTTGATAGAATCTCAACATCCTAGTTACAATAATTGAAACATAGAAGTCATATTTAATCTGAGTGACCAAAAGGGAAAAAGAAGAAGTGTTCACAGGAAAACAAAACATAATGACAGTCAGCATGGACAGATATTAGTATATTACTATATAAGCCATTACAAACTAAAGGGAACTACCTAACCAACATCTGTCCATGGATAGTGGAGAAACATAAGATTAATTTCATTTTCAAAATCTTCCTCGTTGATGGGGTTTTAGTCAGACACTCACATGCAATTACAAGAAAGCCATCTGGAAACTCTTATGTATCTATCACATAAAGGTTTAAAAGTGAAAGCTGGATATCAATGACCATTTTCTTTGTAACCTTTTACATTTAATAATTACTTTCAGAATCTTCCTCATTGATGAGTGTTTACTTCGGGAAATCACATGCAACTCAAGAAAGTCAGACAGCCTGAAACTCTCATGTGTATATCACATATAGGCCAAAAAATGGAAGCTGGAAGTAAAGACCATTTTCTTTGTAACTTTATGTATTTAATGAGGATTTTCTGTCATGCTCACTTAATATTTATGGAATGAAAGTATATTATGCAGCAGAGTTGTAAGTTTAGCAGAGGTTTGGTCTACTTAGAAGGAGAGTGAATTCTCGGGTTTTTGAGGATTAGACTTCTTCTCTTTAGGAAGTGCAGGACAAATCTAATAGGCAAGCTTCTTTTGAATCAGTGATTGTTCTTTATCTTTGGGATATTCTATACAAGGCTCAAAACTTTAATTTTGCCCTAAACTTCGACCTTAGAAAATTTGAATTAATTCGAAGAAGTTCAAGAAGTTTTGGAAAATTTTTGCAAAAATTTGTCAACTTAGAGAAGTCAAAAGATTTTTTTATAAATGTTTAAATATGAATAATTACTACTAGATATGATGAAAACAAACTTCAAATAGATATTTTCCATATATAAAAGTACAAATATAATGATTTGAGACATGTTTTTACATTCACGATGTTTAACACATGTCACACAAAACAGATTCTATTAAGTTGATGAATTTGAAGAAATGATCTGGCCTTAGTTCATTTTTTCTTTCTTTTGATATTTAATTTTGTGATGTCTTATTTCTAGACCTATACTTAGCTAAGGAGTTTTTTTTTTAAATAATACAAAATAAATAAATTATTTTTAAAATACTCAACTCAACAAAATTATACAAAATATACCCAGCTTTCAACAGTGTTTTGCCACATGTGCGTCCACCAGGCAGTTTCCAATTTTTGTCATTCCTACGTATGAAGGCGTTTTTACAAAAAACGTCTCCAATATAGGATAACCTGAAGGTGTCTTTTGAAAAAACGCCTTCAGTGTACATGGGACATCCGGTAGGGATTTTCTTGCGAGACCATTTCCAGCAAGTTCTAATTGCCTCCCACGAACACCCGGAAGCCACGAAATAATTCTTGGACGCCTAAATCAAAATTTGGATGCGTCACTTCTTTTTCAAGTCTTCGGTGCGAACTATTTAACGTCGCTTCCGGATTGCTCGGAGTGACACGAAAGCATCTCTTTTCCCATGCTCAACTTAATTTATTAATTTATTATTTAACTTTAGTTTTTCAATCTTGTCTTACACGAGTGAACTAAAAGAAAATAGCACAGTGAACACTTTAAATCTATTATCAAGCTTTTATCTTATTTCAACTTTATTTATTTATTTGTTTCTTTTCTTATCTTCTTGGTAAAGCATATCAAATAATTTATAATTTGTTAGCTTTTAAAATTTTAGAACTTTCACTACTACACTGGTTGATGAAGATGAAAATAATACATAACTATTAGTTTTTATTTTTGGTTTTCAATTAAAAAATTGCGCGAAATAGAGCTCTCACGGGGATATGGTTGTGGCAATTTCTAAAGGAAAGGGATAAGCTCTGAGAAGAGTGATTAGAAGTAGAAATGGCATGCATATCAACAGTCAAGATGCTCGTATTCAGAGGTATGCTACGCGGAGAAGTCCTTGGAAATTTATTCATTCCCTTCATTATTTTTTTGATCTCGTTATCAGATTGAGGGTAGGACAAGGAGACGATACACAGTTCTAGAAGGATGTGTGGTGGGAGAATGAGCCATTTTCAATCTTGTTCCCTAGATTGTACAAATTATCCACGGGCCAGGATCGTCCGGTCTCCTTCTTCACAGAGACTAGCTCTCACTGATTGCCCATGAGTTGGGAGTTGCATTTGCCGTCATTCGAGGGTTTGAGATGTGAAGAAGAAGAGGCCGCTCTTCGTTCTCTATTAAGGAATGCTCAATGCAAGATAGAGAGGACAAAATTTTTTGGATCAACGATAGTTCAGGTGTCTTCTCCTTCAAATCATTCTTCTCTTGTCTTCTAGATGATTCATCTATTCAACCCTCCCCTCTTTTAAAGGCGATTTAGACCAATTTTGAGTAAGGTCAAATTCTTGGCTTGGGAAGTGATGAAGGGAAAGGTGAACACAGGCGATATGGTTCAGAAGAGGTTCCCAAGTCACGATTTGTCTCCACATTGTTGTCTGTTTTGGATGAGAAATGGGAAGTTTGTGGATCATCTGTTTCATTACCCTTATGCTTCTTTTGTATGAGATATGGAGACTTAACTTTCCTATTGTCCCAGAAAACTTCGTTCAGGATCATCCTGGTTTCGTTTGTCCCTCTTGGGAGGGGGTTGAGAAGAAGTAGATAGATCACTAGGTTGTAGCTAGCATAGCAGCGGTGCGGTATGTGTGGAAGGCGAGGAAGACAAGGCTTTTCGAAGACAAATCTATTCTTCCTAGGGAGATATGGAAGGAATCTCAGTCCATTGCGTCTTTCTGGATTAGTAATAGTCCTCTCTCTTTGAGGTACTCCATGTCGGACTAGCTTAGAGGGTGGAGCAATGTTTTGTAGTTGGGGGTTTAGGAGTGGGTCGGGTTGCTTTGTAGGGTTTATCCTTTTATTTGCTTGTACTGTTTTCCCACTTTCTAATGAAATTATTCGTTTCTTTTTAAAAATAAAAACATTTTTTTTACTTCTATGTTGAATTTCATCTAATTTTGTCAAATTTTATCCAATTTTAATCAAATTTTAATTAATTTTTAATCAATTTTTTTTGCATCTTTGAGTAAAAAAAGGAATTTTATTAAATATTGTTAAATTACTTAAAGTTCGCCAAATTATTTTAGTGAATTCTCGTAACTTCGATTTTACATCCACTTCTCACTTTAATGGTGAAAAAGGAAATAATTCATGGAAGTTTCAAATTTCAGGCAATTTTCAAACAATGTTTGTATAGAATTGATGTTGTAGATGATCTATGCTGCGACCTGTACATTTTCATACAAATACATTCTAGTTTCTGTTTAGAAAAAAAAAAAAGTATCATGCTGTAAAATGCTTCAAAATCTCTGAAGTTACAATTTTACAGAAAGTACAGAGTGTGCCATTAAACAATTGGATACACGATGTGCAAAAAAAGGCTTGTTCAAAAAAGGATGAAGGTGTCACAGGCATGTTAACCCACCATGGTTTCAGACACATCAAGTCTCTCTAGCAAAGAACCTGAGAAGTTGTATAAAGCATCATCTGTCAGTTGAGTCCCCCTTAAGCAGAGACTTCTTAACATGCATAAATTAGGCATCAGCTGTGAGAGGGATACTACATCAACATCTGTAGAAAAAAAAAATCATTATCAACAGAACTGACATTGTCTAAGAGACTTGAAGAAATCCCTCTTTACGTATACATTGAAGTTTCAAGAAGTCACAAAAAAAAAAAAAAAAAAAAAAAAAAAAACACACACACACACACACACACAAGAACAACAACAAAGATAGCAAGTCTCCTGGCCTACAAACATCACAGTAACGACATCCTGTTTGACCAACAACAAATTTATACCACCATGATAATCTTTTTTTTTTTTTTTCCCTCTCGGAGAGGAAACAAAAACAATTTCATTAATGATAGACCACCACCAGCAGCGATAAGAGAGAAGCTGTAGCCGAGAGAAGAAAGACAACATATCAGCCACTAGAACCAAACAATCCAGAGAAACATACACGGCAAAAGATCAGAAACTCACACTTCATGCAACCATGATAATCAATGGAAACAAAGGTTTCAAAACTCGTGAGACGTAAGCAAGGGAATTTCACTTCATGAACGAATATGTAAGACTCATGGTGGTGTGAGGCATAAGCCTCACATTTTCTACAGCAGGGGTACACAAAAATTTTTAATAATTCTGAAATATCAAATATTATTAATAACTACAGAGACACGAACTACATACAAACTAGAGCTATTTCTATGTATTTTACGGTATTACAAAGAATGTCAAGCATTTAAGACACAAACTTGATACATCAATTAATTTAATTATTATAAACAGTCAAACACCATTAAAAATTTAAAATGCACATATTAGAAGTCCAAATTTTCTAATGTATCTATAATTGACAAAATCTGGAAACTTAACCAATGGCATTAGGTTTTACCACTTCTTAGTTTTCATATTCTCTGGAAATGTTTTCAGGTATCCAGCTATTTTTCACTACATTTATGATGGACCTTGTAATAAACTGATAAAAACAACAGGCATTTGAAGTTCAGTTAGTAGTGTTAGGTGTAGTCTATAAGAAGTTTTGTAAATCTTTAAAAAAAAAATGATCTTTCCTTATAATTGACATTGAACTTTACGAATGAATAGGAACTAGCGTGTTAGAACTTTAAAGTGTTTCCGAAAAGATGAAAAGCGTATATAGAAAACAGCTTAATGTTTAAAACTTTGATCTCTCGTAAATAATCAAGATTAGAACTTGGGAAAAAAAAAGAAGTAAAATGTTTTGAATAAACATTTTGCAAAAAAGGGGTTAGCCTGAGTCTTTTGGTCACATATGTCAAGGCTTAAGCGTCACATCACACAACCTTGGCGCATAAGTCACAAGGTACAAGCTTGACGTAAATGAGGTACAAGCCTTGAGCGATTACTATTGAGGCTGAAGACTTATGGCAATTTTCAATAGCCTTGAGACAAGGTGCGCCTCAAGGTGAGAGCATCAAATAAAACAATGACGCAGAACTTAGGAAAAAGTAACTAAGTCGGTTCAATAAAAATGAAGCAAACAAAGTATAAAAATCAGTTAGATGGAACACATTGCTCATGGAATAATTCTCCCATTTTTTTTTTTTTTGAAACAGAAACTTTATTATATTAATATAAAGAGTTACGTCCGAATGAGATATCCGGCACATTACAAAGACTGTAATATTTTGTCACCATTACATAGCCAATCCCAAAATTTATAACCCTTCCCTAACCTAGATGTAGAGATCCATGTGGCAAAAAGAATATTGGATCTCTCCCAAAGCAGTCGGACATTTCTATACTTCTCCAAAAAGAACCTACTATTCCTCTCTTCCCATAAGCTGTACCAAATAGCTGCCAAAATCACCTTCCAACTATTGGAGATGTGATTGCTTCATGATGATTACTCCACTGACTCCACATGCTCTTCAACATTTGGCACTCTTCAAAAATATGAGCGACAGATTCCCCACTATTCCTGCATAATAGACACATATTTGGATTAAGATAAATCTTTTGTTGCCTCTTCTGAATGTTATCTATAGTGTTGAGCTTATTTAGGCTCACAAGCCAAATTAACATTTTGGCTTTCATAGGAGCCTTTATGTTCCAAATAAAGTCTGTTGGAACATAGACTTCAGTCTGTTCTTGTGTACTGAAACTGTCTTTGAAAGACTTCACCGAAAACTGGCGGTTTTGCTCAAAGGTCCATGTAGGTTTGTCTTCAATGTCTATTTGTTGGAGCTGAAAGCTGTGAAGGAGGCTCAACATGTCACTAACTTCGTCCAACTGATTGTCCCCAAGGTTGCTACTTATATGTAAGTTCCAAGCCCATTGGTTAGGGTCCATTGTAGCTTATTTGGTTAGGAATTCAGCGACTGTTCCTTCTTTTCTTGTTAGATAATCTGAAAATATTTGGAAATTTATCCTTCAATTTATCCCTCCCACTCCATATGTCATCCCAAAACAACAAATTATCCCCTTTACCTACTTTCCATATAATGTGAGGTCTTATTTTAGTGTATAGCCGATGGATGTCTTTCCATGGGGATCTATGGCTACATAATCTGCAAATTCCTGCTTCTCTCCCAAAGTGTTTCTGACCATGTATACTTTTGACAATCCTGGCCCACAGTGCCATCATTCTCCACAACCACTTTCCTTTTAAGGCTTTGTTAATCTTCCTCAAACCCCATATGCACAGCCCTCCTTTTGAAACATCTTTACACACTTGCTTCCAACTGACCATATTTTTGCCTTTAGTATCCTCTTCACCCTTCCATAGAAAGTTCCTCATCTGTCTTTCCATTTCATCAACAATCTTCTTTGGCAATCTAAATAGAGACAGATAATAAGTAGGCAAAGCTTCTAGGACAAACTTGATCAAAAGCAATCTACCCCCCTTTGAGAGATAGCTGTGTTTCCATCCTACTATCCTCTTCCTTATTTTAGAAAGAACTGGCTCCCAAAAGGTGGCTTTGTTTGGATTACCTTCTAGAGGCATTCCCAGATATTGGATAGGCCAAGTACCTGTTGAAACTTCCATCTCTTTAGCCCAAGATTCAACTACGTGAGAGCTTATATTGATTCCCAGCAAGCTACTTTTCTTTCCATTCACCTTCATTCCTGTAAGAAAACTAAAAGTGTGCAGGATGTTCATCATCTCTATCAGCTCCTCCTTCTTGTGAGGTATAAAGAGGAGGCAGTCATCCGCGAAGAGAATATGGGTGAGAACAATGTTTTCCCTCCCAAATTTCATTTCGGATATTTTGCCCGCTTGTCTTGCCTGTTCAATGAGTCTTGTTAAAGTATAAGCTACAACAGTAAACAGGAATGGGGATAAGGGGTCACCTTGCCTTAATCCTCGAGTGCCATTAAACTTACCTCGGGGTCTACCATTGATGAAAATTGAATAGCTAACTGAGGAAAGGCAGGCCATAATCCATCTCCGCCACCGCTCACCAAAACCCTTTTGTCTCATGACAAAGTCCAAGAAAGTCCATTTGACAAAATCATAAGCTTTGGCTAGGTCTATTTTTAGCAACATACCTTCCTTTTTATGCACTCTATGGTCTTCCAAAACTTCGTTGGCTATAAGAATGGCATCAGTAATCTTCCTATCTTTGACAAAAGCCATTTGGTACTCACTAACCGTTTTGGGAAGGACAACTCTCAGACGATTAGCCAATGTCTTAACTATGATCTTGTATAAGCTTGTAGTGAGGCTTATTGGCCTATAGACTTCCACTCTTATAGCATTTATCTTTTTGGGAATCAAACATATATATGTTTCGTTGACTTTCCTGTTAATTACTACATTAGCATAAAACTCCTTCATGCACTGGATAATATCATCTTTGATTACATCCCATGACTATTAATAGAAAGCCATACTAAAACCATTTGGACCAGGGGCTTTAGTGCGATTGCAGCTAAACACAGCTTCATTTATTTCCTCTTCTTCAAAATCCCTTTCTAACCATCTTCTATCTTTTTGGGAATAATTCTCCCATTCAAGATCCTACATAATTGATATTAATCTAGAAGCAAGAAGATGGTCGTGGCAAGTTATTGGGGAGCCTTGTAGGGTGGCGAGAGATGGGACCTTCAAGAGGATAAGGAGGTGTAGGGGATTTACATTGGTGATTGAAACTTTCACAAACATGAAGAGGAGTTTTATGCGAATGACAAAAATTGTGAATTGAAGACAAAATTTGATCTTCACTCCAGAGGAAGGAAGAAACAAGAACTGGGATAGGTTGTGGAGGGATTTGGATGCATGTTGCCACTTAGCAGAAAGAACAAATAGGAAGAATGCAACATTTGCAATAGCAAACAAGGTTGTAGGAAGGTAATTCACCGGCAAGAAGGCTAACAGATGGGGCGCAGGAAAGAAGAACAAAGAAAGAGTAGCAAATTGGGTGCTTAGAGGCAGAAAGAATGAATGGAATGCAGCACAAATGAGGAGGGAGTTTGGAAAAATGCAGTAAGAAAGAATGAAGCAGATGTAGGAGGTAAAGGGATGGAAAGGACTAATGTAGGAAGTAGAGTAAGTAGGGGTATTGCAAAGAAGAGATATGCCCCAAAGAAACAAGAGGATTGTAGGAATGAGCAGCAAAGACTGTGGATGATTTTCTAGAGGTTTTCTGATGAAGTGAAATGGGGCGACATAGAAGATGACATCTCAAGACAACTACAATTTGAATGCAGGTACGACACCTATATGTGGAGATAGGGCATTATGCAAATGCCCCACTGATGCGATGCGGAAAGCTTTGGAAAAAGGGAAGCTGAAATCAAATTTGAATTACACTGTGAGAGCTCGGAAGGAAGGGGTGCAATGGAAAAATAGGGTGTTTTGTTGCCGACAGGAATGCATAGGCGTAGAAGGTATCCCTATAGAAGACTGGACTCAAGATACTTTCAACTAAATCGGGGAGAAGTGTGATGGTTTATTAACGATGGATTCCACAACAGGGGAGGGGCATACATTTGACACGATTTTTATGAAGATGAGGGGTTGGTCTGGTGGTCTCCTACCAAAGATAGTGGAAATGTAGAATGTAAAAGGAACTTTCAAAGTAAAATTGTGTAGGGTGAAGTCCATAGAAGAGCCTGTTGATGAAGTCCATAGGCGCAACATGTATTTTAGAAAGGGAAACAATGCGATCGGAGATGAATAGGACAACAGAGAGATGTTGACTATAGGAGACGATGGATACCAACGCGGAAAGCTATCATTGAGAAAGAACAGCGAGGTTCTCAGAGTATGGTTAGGTGGTTGCGGCTGGCGGCTAACAAGCAAGTAGGTGGAGCAAGTTCAGCGGTGCAAGTGGTTGGCAGTATAGTGATCTCTGCGAAAGTCACAGCAACAGGAAACAGGCAAAAAGTGATCGTTGGGGATGGTGGAGAGATTGAAAAAGGGGGACAAGAGCTTAAATCAAAAGGTTCACTACATCAGATCAATCAAAGGGAAATATGTATGGGGTGTAGGTACAATGATGTTTTGGAGTGAAGGAGTGGAAAGGTGACTGATTCATCGACGGTTAGAACAGAGAGTGCATTGGAAAGGAACAAGTTTAACGCAGGTGGGCTAATTAAGGGCAGTGAATATCAACTGGAATATAATGTGGGCTACGAAATGAAGCAGGCCCACTTGATGATTAACATGGCCCAATACATTTGGGATGCAGAGGGTTGACAGGGTTTCGAAAAGGCGGGGCCCAATACGTTAATAGTGAGGAAGATGATCTCGAGCTGGGTTTGGAAAGTAGAAGCGAGACCCAAACACAGAAGGGTTTTAAGCTAGAGAAGAATCAATGTGGCGGGGCCTAAAACGAATATGGATACTAAGATGTTACAGATTTGGATGTGAATATATATATATGGGTCGTTGGCGAAATGGGAATGGTGAAGAGGTAGATATTAAGGTGGGTCGAAGACAGGTGGAATGTTGTGCGTGGGAGGAATATGTTGAGAGACCAAAAATTTGGTGCAATGTCCAAGAGGAGACAGATATGTAGATGAAATAACTCAAGGGGGGACTACCGAGGGTGTAGGCAATTTCCAGCTCTTCTTGTGTAGGTTTACAAAAAAAGATCCAAGCAAAGGGTGACTGTTCAAAGTAACATGCACGCATGGTATGAAAATTAGTCGAATTAATTAGGTAATTTGGACAATCGAAACAAAATTCGCCTATAATTATAAAATTATAAAATTTTGTTGAAATCTTCGAAAAATTAGCGAAGTTCACTAAAAATTGAAATTTTAAAAATTTTTGTAGAAAAAAATTGTATAAAAGCCGTGAAAAAGAGCATTTTTAATGAAAGAATTTATGTGGTGCACAAAGAGAAGGAAGAACATACTATAACTTGGAAGAAGAGACGACAGAGAGAAGAGTAATAAGAGAAAAATAAACTAAAATCTTAAAAGAAGAGACGTCAAGAAAAGAAAGAGAAAGGAAAACCAAGGTTTATGTTTGCAAGACCATTAGGGTTTGACAATAAATTTTTTTTGTTTCTTTCTTTTCTCTAACAATTTTAAGTTAACACATGCGATGTGCATAAAACATTGCTACTGTTAAAATACATTTTCAAAACCATTACATGTATACTTTTATATGTAAAATATATTTATTATGTTTGTTGTTGGTATTTTTAACAAAAATTGTCCATATTTTAGCACTTACATAGTATTTTTTTTAATTTGTCTAACTTGATAAATTTTTACAAAAATTCTTACGAATTTCTCGAACTCTTCGAATTAATTCTAATTTTTAAAGGTCGAAGTTTGGGGCGAAATCGAATTTTCATTCGTTGCATGCACGTTACTAATATAGGGGAGATGGGTATTTCTATTCGTAATGAAGGAAGGCAAAGGAGGATAGTTTTGGGTAGTGATGAAATAAGCGAGTACAATGAAGAGTCAGAGGATGAGAGGCTGGTGCAAGCGTGCCAGGCCGACTCTTCAATTTATTGTAGTAATGCATCTGATGATCAAGACTTAAATGAAGAGGAGGAAGATGATGAGCCTTTTCGTAGGAAGTTTTGAGATGCTCAAGAGGGTCAGCTAGAAGAACTAGGAGACCACCCAATTCCTAGCCAGGATGTTCCCTCTCTATAGTGCCAATTTCCAATTCTTCAGAAAAGAGAGTTGCATGGCAATGTATGTAGAGAACCACGAGGATCATCTAGATCTTCAAAAGGGGGACTTTAGCAAGCTAGTAGACGTTCTAAGTAAGGAAGAGGAGGAAACCTTTTAGGCATAAATCAATGTTTTGCTGATTAAGCTAGAAAGGGAGAAAATGAAGAAGGAGGAAAGGGTCGGAGGCTGAGAGATGGTGGTTCTTTCTGTAGATTGGGAGGTTGAGGTCTCTATGAAAATCTTGTCTTGGAATATTAGAAGTTGTGGGTCCAAGAATAAGCCTAGAATGATAAAGCGGGTTATTGCGAACTACAATCCAAAAGTTATCATTCTTCAGGAGGTGAAGAAAAATATAATAGGTAGGGCAAAGTTAGGATCTTTGTGGCAATCCAAATTTAAAGATTGGGTATATTTGTCGGTAGTAAGGTCAGCAAGAGGGCTTTTAGTGGCTTGGGAGGTTAGGAGTTGCTTAGTAGTGGAAGAGATCATGGGGCAGTTTACAGTTACAGTTAAATTATGGCAGATGAATAGGGAGGAGTGGTGGTTAACTGGAGTCTATGGGCCAAGTGGAAGACATGGGTGTGACTACCCTTGAGATGCGTTACGAGCCTTAAGTGTGCTTTGTGGTGATCGATAGTGTGTGGGAGGCAATATGGTCCACTATATTTCAAATAAAAACAATGGTAGATTTATTAGAAGTAAAAGGGATTTTGACAGTATGATAAGAGAATTGGATCTACATGGCCCTCCTCTTCTCAATGGCACATACACATGATCCAATTTTCAAAGGGACCCCGTCTAATGTAGGTTGGACATTTTTATTTAGTGAAGGGTCGACTTATCTTTTTTCGTATTGTAAGCGAGAAGTAGGGGGCAGAGTGGTATACGATCATTGGCTAGTATTCTTAAGCACATCAATTCCAGTGTGGGGTCCAAATCCAAAGTGCTTTGATGGCAAATTGGCTCACCTTACGGATTTCAAGGATAAAGTATAAGGTTGGTGGAAGTCCTATAGTGGGGAGGGATGGGAGAGATTTAGGTTTATGTAGAAGCTGAGGGTAGTGAACGAGGAATGCTATTCGTGGGGGCTAGCATCGTTGGAGAATGAGGAGAGGAAACAAAGAGAGTTAGAGCATGACATTGGGGCTCTTGATCAACTAGAGGGAAGTCGTCAGTGGGATGAGGAGAAAAGGAGGAAGCGTTGGGAGCTAAAAGGGGAGCTATGGAAGTTTAAGCAGGTAGATGGATAGGACAGCATGGCTTAAGGCCCGTATCAAATGGCTAGAGGAAGGAGATGCTAATTCAAAATTCTTCTATCGAATATTGAGTGGAAGAAAGGTTTTGAATATTGTTTATAAGCTAGAGAGGGATAATGGGGAAGTAATAGAGGACGAAGATAAGATAGTCGACCACATAGTTGGGCACTTCTCTGAGGTCTTAGGAAAAAGAACAAAACAAGTTTGGGGGCTGGACGGAATTCATTGGAACTCGCTTGATGAGGATGTATGCAAGAGAATGGAGGACCAATTTTCGGAGGAAGAACTTAGAGAAGCAATTTTTTTTTTTTTTTTTTTTTTTTTTTGAAAGTAGACATTTTATAGATTGGACGAGTTGTCCAAAAAGAAGCAAAAAGATACAACTATGAGGGGAAGACCCATCGCAACCCAAGAACCAACTATCTTAAATACAAAATTGACGCCCACTGTGTCACCCACTCGCTGAAAGAGTATCATAAGCCTAGATTACTGTTAGTTGCATAGCCAACTAACATTATAATAGGTTAATTGTTGCATTTTAGAAGAAATAAAGGAGAGTATAAGTTGAAATTGCATAAATTAGTTATAATTGCATGTAGTTAGAGATTTGCATTGCT
>JAJIYU010001629.1:0-34780 GCA_030144865.1 Tinospora cordifolia | reverse complement strand
ATTTACTAAAACAAAATCCTGCCAAAGATATCTCAATGGCTTTTAATGCTCATCATAAGATGTATTAAGTAATTATTCATATCTTTGTATATATGTATTTTGGCATTTGCAAAATGGCAAAACCATTTGGTAAATGATTTAGGGTTGATATAAAATTAAGATTAACTAGTAATTCTTTTTTTATTCTATTTTTAACATTATTTATATTTTTATATTTTTATATCAATATTATATTTTAATAACTATAAATAATAATATTTTACGTCATATTGGCATGGGTGCTATAGTGTTGTACTCAATTCCCAGTTTTTTAATGAGCATAAGTGTTAAAATAAATGTTAGCGCAAATAGTTTTAAGGCCATTTACAAGCAGATTTTTGCGTTGGTTTTCTTTTTATATATATTTTTTGCTTTGTTTATTTTTATTTTTCGTTTACAATTATAATCAAATAAAAATATTTAATTATATTTAATGAAAATATTTAAATACTATATTTTTATTATTAACTTAAATTAAAAATTTAACTATTTAAATGTTTTTCAGTTATTTTATTTATTATTTTATAATTTTATTTATATTCTCTATTACTAATTAGTTAATAATTATTTATTTTTAATTAATTATCTAAAATGTATAGTGCATTATTTACTATTTGTTTATTAATTAAATAATTAAATATAAAATTAAGTAAATACTTAAAGCAGAGTTTATAAATGAAACATATATTTTTAAACACATAGTAGAATTTAATATAAAAAAGAGATGAAAAAATAAATATTCTAAAAATATTTTTAAAAAAATAAATAATAGAGTGAATGGGTAAAAAAGTCATAGTTTGGTGTTAAAGTACTTTTAAAATAAAATAAAAAATAGAATAATAGTTGGAGATGCTCTCCAACAAGGCTAAATAAATAAATTGTCTTTTTTGTCCTTTTAAATGTTGTGAGATGCTTATATAGGTAATGAAATAAAATAAAATACTAATTTGAAGGTCTTTTTCAAAGCCACTTTTTTTTTTTTTTTTGGTAAAAACTTACTCACGCCTTTTATGCGAAATTATTGTTAAATGAGCTTCCGTCTCCTTCTACTGATTTTGACAAGCAACCACATAATTGACCCTGCGGCAACATTCTTATCACTTCTATATTTTGGGTGCGGCAGAGCAATCCCAATAAACACAATAGAAATGGCACGCAGCTTTCTGCTAAATCTAAGTATGGAAAATTATTCAATTTTTACTTGCCACTCATTTGGATCACACTCTCACTGAGTGTACTGAATGTGTGGCTCAGAGGACCAAGAGATTGCGAAATTTGTACTGCATCCCTTCCCCCCATTAGTCCGCTCTTTGCTCATCAAAATCAATAAAATAGTACTAACCAACCCTTCAATTTCTTTATTGGTATGGAGTTGAACTTAGTTTGGCTCAATGGATGTTGCCCCTCAACTCATAATTACGACAGCAACTGCCAGTCCTACGTGATTAAACTTAAAAAAAGAAATTATCTAGGATTTCTCTATGTTAAGAGCCACTTAATGCACATAATATTTCTGAAAACAAGTGAAAAAAAAAGCAAGAAAATAAATGAGAGTTTTTTCAAAGGGTTTTTGAATAAAATTATCTTTAAAAGTGTTTGATAATATCTGCTCAACCAATCTGAACAAAAAAATAATTTTCTACTTCTAAAATAAGTCAGGCGAAACATGCTTTCTCAAAATTTTTTTTTTTTTTTGATAAATGATGATCGTACAAATACTATCATAAAAAATATCTCAAGTAGGGTAAAGTCATTGTTATATAAATATATGTACACATAATTGTTAAGATCAAAAGTTTTAAAAATAAATAATTAAATATTAAAATTGATAATGCTGAAAAGAAAGTAATTGGTCCGCTGGATCACGTGGTTCTTGTGGCCATAGAGAAATAGATGGGTCTTTGATAATGAGCAATAGGAAGACACAAATAAAGTTGTGGGAGGAGATCAAAATGCCAGCTTACACTTGAATTGTAGCCTCCAAATAGAATGGCCAGCGGATATTTTATGTCCAAGTAGTTATTCAATTACAAATCTGGTTTCCAACGAAACATGGGAATCACTTGAAATAACATTTTGCAAAGGCTAATATGCAGAAACATAAATGGAATATAGCGAATAAAGATTTGTGGAGTTGGTTTATAGTTATAATCAGAGTCATATTAATATAAGATAATTACATTTTTGTTTTTTCTTAAGAGAAATGATATTGTTGATTAATTTGTGGAATTATTCTTAAGAAATATCTCTTTCTTTTTTTTATATTGAAAACTATTCAATCTAAAGTTACGGTGGTTTCAACAATACAATTTTTATGGAGATAATCCTGTGCCAAAATGATGTTGGGTTATCTCTAACCTTGTGCCACAACTAGCGCCAATAGTTTTTGTATTTATTTATTTTCAGTTTTAGCTATTTTTATGTTATATTTTTAAATTTTTAATGCATTATTTTTTAAATTAGATTAAAATTTAAAATTTATATAATAATTATTTGATTACTAATGATTTATTAAATAAATTTATAATTAATTAATTATAATTAATTATTATATAATAAAATAATTATTTAAATTTTATAGTACATTATTTATTAATCAGTAATTACACCTAATATTGAGTAAATATGTGAAATAAAATTTATATATAAAAATATATATTTTTAAAAAATAAAAAATTATTTTAAAGTAAAAAAATAAAGTATTAAGGGATAGAACTGCTCCACACTCCTTCTCAAGTGTTGCCCCATTTAGTATTTAGAGACAAATAAACATCAACAAGGAAACTTAAATTGGAAATGGGTATAAATTCAAGACTCAAATGCCCCTATTGAAGATTGTTAAACTTATAGGGCCCGTTTGGTGTACAGGATGAGATATAATTATTTTGATGGAATATAAAAATTTTAAAAAAATATTTTTTTTTTAAAATGTCAAAAAAAATTTTTTTTTTAGGTAGGATAATTCAATCCCACAAAAAATGGTAGATTTGAGTTATCCCATCAACATATGATAAATAAGTGGGCTGGACAATTTTTTGTTCAATCCTATATAGTCTCAAACACCAAATTAAAATAATTTTTTATCATATTTTATTTCTATCCCATCTAATAAATATGGTCATAAAGTTATAGCTAAAATAGGAATTAATGCTTTTTTTTTTTGGGTTGGTTGTGAAAAGCAGTCATTGATTTTATCTAAAAATTCTACTTCTGCGGCTATCTCTGGCTGCAACTTATTAATGCCCACGAGGTCAAGCGGGCAAATTCACGAGACCTGTAAGGCTGTAACGTGAGTTTCTCTCGGTATCAGCAAGCCACCGTATCCACCCGAGTGGATGCTCGAAGATGCCAACGCTACTGCACTCGTCGACACGGCACTTCCCCGTTAATTGCTCGTCATTTTCCAAATGCGGTATCTCTTTTTGCCGTAATTCTACAACTACCTAGTTCATCGTCTTCAACACCGTAACTTACTCGCAAATAGGAAGTCCTTTTGAACGTGTTGTTTGAAATTTTAGGACATTCGTGCTCGAGGAAACTGGCTCTGAGAAATAGATTACATAACATCTCAAGCAAATCTAGAGGCAAAGAAGCGGTAGTGGTGGCGGCATTTGATGAAGGAAAGGATGTCAAAGCTTCTGATCTTCAAGTTAGTGAAAAGCTTTATTACCTTGGTATGGATTTCGGCACGTCTGGAGCTCGATATGCTCTCATCGACAAGCAAAAGAAGATTCATGCCGAGGGCAAGAGGGAGTATCCGCAACTTATGGTAAGTCTTTGTTCATCTTGAGCTTAATCCTCTTTGTTCATTAACATTGTTTTCTCGATTTGCTGAATCCGAGTTAAGGTTATTACATTGTTAATCCAGCTTTTGTCTTCGTAATTTGAATAAAGGGGATGTTCGAGTTCAGTTCTTGAATTTCAATAGTTTAGTTGTGTTAAAAGTTCTTGATGTTCAGAATATTTAGGTGCGTAGTTAGATTCAGCTTCTAGGTTTGATTTATTGTAGGAGGCCTTGTATACTTTTTTAATTGATTAAAAGTACTATTGACCAGATAATTTTCGTTCATTTCAAATATATCAGCTAAAATTGAAAGACTTTTGTTTCTCGCTTAGTGATTTTGATTTCTGCTATACCTCACCCAAACTTAGGTAGCTCAGATAATTAGTTAGTCAGTAAGGGAGCTTCATTATTGTAAATGAACTATGTCTAAATTTAATTCTCATTTTTCATTCTAGTTGGGAATGTTTGCTTGTTGTATCAGTATCTAAAGTTTCAGCCAAACTAGTACTACCCCTACAAAGGAGTTAGGCTGGACACTAGAGGGTCCAGGTGTAACAAAAGAATTGCATTGTACCTCGGCAGCGTTTCCTGTTAGATAAATGTTGAGGTTTGTGTTTCTGTTGCCTAGACAGAGGGGAAATGCAATGGATTGGACTAGTTCTTGGAGAATGGCCCTTTTCTCCCTACTCGAAGATGTTCCAGTTGGTTTGCGCCAATTCGTTTCTTCAATATCCATTGATGGTACTTCTGCAACAACCATTATAGTTGACAGGTGAGAATGCTTACTAGCTATTCTTCGTATTTTCTTCTTTTCTTTCAATACATATATTTTTTACTTGAACACATCAATTAGCATTTAATTTGGTGATCGCAGCAACACAGGGGAGCCTTTATGCAGACCTTTTCTGTACAATGAAAGCTGCCCTGATGCTTTGCCCCTTGTTAAGTCCATTGCACCCACAAATCATACTGTTTGCTCTGGGTCATCTACCCTTTGCAAGCTTGTTCATTGGTGGAATTCCCACGATTCAAATAAAGAATCTGCCATTTTGATGCACCAAGCAGATTGGTTGTTGTGGCTTCTTCATGGGAAGCTTGGAGTCTCAGATTACAACAATGCTTTGAAGGTCTTGTTTGCTTTTAATTCTTTGCATCAAAGACTTCCTCATGCCTGCCCAATTCTCTATTTTATCTTTCGCAAAGGATGTTGTTCCTGAGATTGATTTTTACCCCAGTTGGCTATGATCCTAGTTGTTGCCCAATTCCTCAATAAGGAGCAGATGTCATGCTAAGTTAAATTCTTGGTGTTTGTTACAGGTTGGCTATGATCCTGAGATTGATTCGTATCCCAGTTGGCTGGTTTGTCAGTCTTATTCATATATGTTACCTACTGTTAAAGCTCCTGGATCATCAATTGGTTCCATAAAAGAAGATGTCAGATTACAATTTGGTATGCTCCACTGAGATGTATAGTTACCTGTGATATTATTTGCTTCTGCATCTGAATCTTATTCAGATAACTCAATCAACCCAATTTGAACAAACTAGCTATTAGAATCAAAAACTAAATAAGTTAGGATAGGCCCTTTTTATGAAAATGCAGCGGCTCATTTGCTGAAACCCTAAATTTGATATTTTAACTAGAAACTTGATGAATTTAGTTTGATGATTATAATTGACCTGATTATGAATGTTACATCTCTAACTGTCCTACTTTGGAGGTTTGCTTTTTGTGTCTTGCATGCTATGTTCTCATAAGAAATCATTCTGGCAGGTTTTCCGAAAGACTGTACTGTTTGCACAGGAACAACAGATAGTATTGCTGCTTTTCTTGCGGCACAGGCTACACAACCCGGGAAAGCTGTGAGTTCTCATCTGAATCTCTTCATTCTTTTTAATTCAATAAAGCTATAGCATGTTCATTTAAAAAATTTAAGGTTGAGTTAATGGATTAGCTTAACTGCATATCATTAACACCTCTGTTTGGTACTCTGCAATTCAATGACTTCAATTGTGCTTGCCTAGTGGCGCAAACTGAACTAAGCTCCGTGATTGCATCTTCTTTTTATATGCATCTAAGTATTTTTCATGGAAAAAAGGATGACCACACATCCAAAATCGAATATATGAATCAGGTGGTCAGTATTACCTTTTGAGCTTTTTGATAGTTATTTGATCCTTTTGCATGGAATAATCACTTGCTTAGCCTTTGCTGGAATGGTCTGGTTCAATCCAGTGTTGATTTAGTATTTCCAAAATTTGTTGTTATTTATTGAGCTTACATTGGGCATAATTAGGTGACATCTTTGGGTTCAACACTTGCTGTTAAACTTCTAAGCACTACTCGGGTTGAGGATGCTCGATACGGTGTATATAGTCACCGTCTTGATAATAAATGGCTTGTTGGAGGTGCCTCAAACACTGGAGGAGCTGCCCTCCGACAGATTTTCACTGATGTACAATTAAAGGAACTAAGTGACCAAATAAATCCTCTGCAATCTTCACCTCTTGATTATTATCCTCTCCCAGCAGTTGGTGAAAGATTTCCCATATCAGACCCCAAAATGGAACCCAGGTACTTCACTTCACACATTGGCATCTACATCTCCAAATATAGAGTAATAGGCATCCAGAAGAAGTACGTTAATGTGTTTTGTGCAGGCTTCATCCTCGCCCAGATAATGATGTGGATTACTTGCATGGCATTCTAGAGTCAATTGCCCGTATTGAGGTATATTTCCTCTCTATCTTAAAGATCATAGACCACAGATTGTTAGATATTTGTGGACCAAAATATGTGCATGTTCATCACATATGATATACACTAGGAGCTCACCTTCATTAATATGACCGAGGCGTTTTTTGGAATAAAACCTTACACCCGGGCGTAGAAGTGGTTATCTTAGGAAAAATATCAGTACAAGTAGAGATTCATGCTCCCCTAACACAATTACCAGTCTCATGCTAGAAATCTGAAATTTACTTCTTGTTGTGTGTCCATTCATTTTGTATTCACAATCTGTGATATTAAGTTGCAATTTTTTTCATTTAATCTCGTTCCATTGGTTGGCTCAATGAATCTTGATTTTATAGCTGATGGAGATAAAAATAACTAGCTACTCGCATGTGATTCAGGCAAAAGCATATTGGTTGCTAAATGAACTCGGAGCAACTGAAGTGGATGAAGTTTATACTGCTGGAGGGGGAGCGAGGAATGAGAAATGGATAAAGATAAGGGAAAGGGTGCTTGGGTTGCCTGTAAGTAGAGCCATTCAAACTGAGGCAGCATTTGGGGCTGCTCTACTAGCACTCAAGGGTGCTGAAAATCTGTGTTAAGTTATTGGAATATACCAATGTGAAGGCTTTAAAAAAGTAAATATAGTTACCTTTCTTTAGGTAAATATACTTGGAGAAACTTAAGCTACCTTTTGTACGTATCTGAAAAGGAAAATACAATTTGTTAAAAAAGAAAAAAATGACAGCTTAAAAAAAAATCGACAACATTTTCTTGTTTCTTGAAATCAGCTTTTTATTATTATTATTATTATTATTATTATTATTATATATTTTTTGTCTAAACTGATTCTGGGCTTTAATGAACCAAGTGCGTTTTTTATATTTTCCAAAGCGTTAGAGCCAAAAAAAAAAAAGTACTACCGAGTTTTAAGTCAAATGTCACCTTAAATTAAGATTTTGGATTCAGTAGCCAAGGGTAAAAAGACGAACTCCTTATAGTCATAGGAGACTCATCTCAAGTTGTCAGGCCTTCTGAATGTGAACCTATTGAATTCAAACCCTTGAAGATAGGAAATATACTGTTCCTCCCAAAATGCCAGAAAAATAAATGGTAGTTGTAAAAATGAAATTTTTTCATAAAAATGAAATTTTTTCATAAAAATAAGGAAAGGCTTCCTTTGATACACAAGTAAAAATATTTTTGAGTAAAATTGTATTTTACTGAAAAATATTGTTCGATATGCATAGGTTCTAGATATGCTATATATATCATATCTATAACCTATGGCCAAACAATCACAAATATAACCCTATTTGATAGGTCTCTAATCATGGCTTCAAGCATAGGAGGGGTTCATCTTGGCCCAACATTATTTAGACTTAAAAATGTATTTCGCGAATTAAAGCTGTCCACCAATCTTATTTCCAAGCAATAGCTACTAATGATCTAAGTTGCAACGTGATCTTTTGACCCTACTCAAATGTATTTCAATGTTGAGATTTGGGAAAAGATGATTCGACTTGATAAGTAAAGAATAAATTTTATTATTTTGACTGCTCTATGAACTAGACATCCTCCTCACACTTACCCTAAATATCATCTTTCTTTTAATGATGTGGCTTCATCATTGTCAACTCATCCAACCTTCTTCCCTCTTTGTTTAAGATGTTGGATATTCAATCTTTTCATTGTGATATTTGCAAAGTAGATAAACACAAATGCGTCACTTTTCATATTAGCTATAAAAAAAAAAAAAAAAAAAAAAGCTACAACCCTTTTGATCATATTCATAGTAATACTTAGGTTTGACTCTCATTAATAATATTTTTGGGGCACGTTGGTTTATGTCTTTCTTTGATGATTATATTAAAGTCTCTTGGCTCTTTTTTCCTTAAATAAAAATATGATGCGAGTGTTTCTCTCACATTTCCATAGTATGGTCTAAAACCAATCTGTATCCAAATTTAAAAAAAAAAAGTTTCTATATGATAGTGCCAAAAGCATCAAACAATCTTGTTTCTAAAATTTTTGGATGTGCATCCTTTGTATCCATTTGCAAATCAATTGAATGAAAAGTTAAATACAAGAGCTTTAAAATGTGTTTTAGTAAAGCATTCATTAACTTAGAAGGTGTAGAAATGCTATTATACACAATCTAAAAATTTTTTGTCCCAATAGATGTTACTAAACAAATATCAATTTTTTCCTTCTCTTTTTCTCTTCATGGGGAGAACTTTATTATCGAAGAAAAAGATCAACAGACTTTTTTCTATGACTCCTACACTTCTTTGATACTTAGTCATGTATCTTCCTTAAGGCTTCAGCCATCTACATTTGTATTTGCAAAACCCTTAATAGTTACCAACATGGGGGACCTAGAGCACCTGCTCATAAGGATTGAATAACAAGTAGCCATACTCAAGGAAGAAAGTTACGATCTTTGAGCTTATGCAAGTCCAAAAATGTGAATCAACAACTAAAAATAAAATAGAAGTCTCTAACAATCTGTTGGAAAACCCAACATGACCCCACAACTTGAAAAAGATATTGATCAAAGATCTAGCCATTACCATTTTAGTTCTTTCAAATGGTTATTGCATTTATTATCTCATTTTGTGTCCTTTGAAAAACTTTGTTTAATCCATAAAAGTCGTCTCACCCATTCAAATAGTATTTAAATCCCTACATCAATATCTAAAGCTTTATATCAAATAACAATTAAAAATAAGCTATGAATAAATATGTGTTCATATTATAAGAAAAGTAAAATAGACTTCACAAAATCGTTGTACATATCTATTTTATGTTACATATTTAGAATATAAATAAAAGTAATCCCTAATTACATATGCATCCAGCCATATACACATTACAATTAAGAAGGAGGATTTATAATGCAAAATATAAAAAGATATCTCTATATGGCTCCTCTGTTAAATATATAGTGGTTTGGATCCTTAGTAGGTTTATTAATAAAGATTAATTATTTACATTGTTAGGTGCAAAATAGATAAGCTATTGGAGATATATAAGACAATGTTAATATGTAACACCCCGCCTCCCAAGTCCCATCTTTCACGTCATCTGACGGTTCAATTCTCTTTGATAAAAAATCTTGGGATGCCCAAGAGACGGGCCCGTGCTACATTTTCTTCTTCTTAGACCCCAAATGCAATAGGGTTTCTGTGTACATTAGTCTATGTACAAAATGACATCATGGTAAATAAAATTTTTCATTTATTCATTCGACAATTCCGAGTATATTAATCCATTACAACGAAAAATAAATTCAAAGCTGAAAATACATAATTTCACTTGGGCCGATGTGCCCTACATTGAAATAAATAAAAACTTTCAATAGGTAAATCTTATCGTAAGCTGATTAATTTCTTGTTGTGAAAAATAGGGGGTGAGTTGAAAAACCTAGTAAATAATTCCATCTATTTAATTCATTATTCCAACCAGAAAATGCAAGCAGATAAAACACTTTCAGAGATTAATTCGATTCAACCAATATATTAATTCAGTCGTAATTTAGACCGAACGGAAATACCTCTAAGCTCTAGATCTAGGGAGATAGATCAATTCTGAAACTCAAACTCATTTCCATTGGGATCATTATTGAAACACGTTCCATGTTGGTGTCAATATTGACAGCCAGTTCCAATTCTACATGAAACACAGAAAGTCCCCCATACCGGAACGTGGTTGAAATCTTATTTAATCTGATTTTTTTGTATGCAAGAGCGTAATAAATAAATATTTCAACAGTAATTAAACATTCCAACAGTATAACATGATAAACCAACAGAAGCACAGATTTTTGATTTCTGATGTAGAAGATCGTACAAGACACAACTACAGAGCATACTCTCTCAAACAGGAAAAATGATTTTCGATTTCTGATGTACAGATCGTACAAGACGCAACTACAGAGCATAATCTCTTGGTCATGCAACATGATAATTGAATGACATAAATGTAAAGAACTAGAATAAAAGCAAAAAAAAATTAAGCTAACCAAACAAGCAAACATTATCTAAGTCAAAATAATAAATTAAAAGAAAGGAAAGAAACCCACCTCAAGATCGCTTCCTAAATTATTTGTAGCACTTCGTGGCTACTACTTCACGAACTATTTAGAATAGCTCAAGCAAAGAAGAACTTACAACTAAGGTTGTCAAGAAGGAAGCAAAGAGAGAAAGCAAGAGGAATTTTCAACTCTTGTCTTTGGGATGAATGAAATGGGTAGAGTAGGGGGGTTTATATAAGACTCTCTTCCAAATAGTGTCTCTATCTTTTCAATGTGAGATTATTCTTTCCCACACATACCCACTTTAACATCTCAACAAATCAGATATTTCATTCATGAATGTCTTTCCTTTACACATTTCTTCTCTATGTATATTACCATTATACTAAACGAAATATTATTTTCATGAGTGCATCTAATTAATACTTTATACACATACTTTGTTATATTAATATCATACTAAAAATATTATTTTCTTATTTAAATAGAGAAGCATATATTTACCCAACAATTCTTATATGTCTATTATTAATCAATGTATATTCCTTTATACTTCTATGCTAACTGATTAATTGCATACCCATGACAAACATATATATGTATTTATATATAATTATATACGTGTATGTGTTTTAAATTCAAATTTCGGTTATTACGTCACTAAAATTTAAGGTATTACATAATAACACAATGTTTTCTAGATTTACTTAATGACATTTACACCAATTGCCAAAATGAATGTTGTCCAAGTATTTCTCTATTTTACCACCAACTATGATTGGGACTTACAAAATTTGACATCATGTTTTTCTTTCCACATACCTTGAAGAAGAGATATATGTCATATTGTTTCTCACTAATTCAAAAATAATCCTGTTAGAAAATGTGATTAATTGGCATTGTTGGTACTTGAGGTATTTTGGAGATAGTTTAGAATTCCTCATGATTTAAAAATCAAAATATTGCTCTTAGGAAACTAAATGTCTTAAAATCTAAAAATTATTTTGAGATCTGGAAATATTACTAATCTTCTAGAATAGTTAATAGAAATATGAATATTGGTAATTTTATTTTTTGGAAGGTATGCAAATCTTAAATTTGTTGGAACAGAATGTTAGTTCTTGGATTATTTTAGAAATCATATCTGTCATATATAATATATCTAATGAGACATGAAACTAAAATATTGTCTTTAAAATCTAAATATTTTGTTTTGTTATCACTAGGATACCACTTTCTATTTTGGAAACTATTATTTGTTACATATTCTATTCCTAATTATATGTTGGTGTTGAAAAATGGAATGTTTTTTTAATGCCATTTTGCTTATCAGTTTAGAATGATTTCAAAATTCTTTCCGCAACAATTTCTGAATTGAATATTAATTTGATCTCAAAATTGTTATGCTCAGAAGTTTTCAGAATATTGGGCATATTTTCTTATTTGAAATCAAAACATTTATTGCATTCCATATATATTTTACTAGATTTCAGAAAAAGGAATTCTTGCAATGTAATGTCTTAGACTTGCTTGGAATGTTTTTAAAAATCTTCTTCTGATAGATTCTGAATTATATATTAGTTTTGCTCTAAATTCCTATGTGATCAAAAATTTTAAAAAATTAGACATCATCGTTATTTTAGAAATTGTTCTGTTGATTTTTTGAAAAATGGAATGTCTCAAAATTAACAATGTGAACTGTTTAGAATGTTTGCAAAAGATTGTCATTCGCAGTTTCTGATTCAAATGTTAGTTTGCTCTCAAATCATCTTTGCACAATTTTTTTTAGAATATTGGATATGAAAATCCTGCTACTATTAATTTTAGAAAATTGCATCTTGCTATGAAATACTACATGTTGAATCTGTTTAGAAACTAAATATTGTTAGCTGCTGTTATTAGAATCTAGTTATGTGAAAATAGAAATAATGCATATTCTCTTATAACCATTGGATAAGTTTTTGGTTTCTATAAAATATTTCTTTTGACGCATTTCTAGTTTTGGTATCCGCTGCATATTCTTATTCCTTTTTTTTTTTTTTGGAAAAAGGATCATTTTCAAAAAGGTCATTTGAACTTTATAGAATATTTTCAAAACATTTCATTAGGCAAATTTATGCAGTCCATGTTTAATTCAATATTATGTGATTAGAATAAAATAATTTCCCAGAATATTCTTATTAAAAATCTGCAAGTGTTCCTCAAGGAAGGGATGCCAAAATCATGGGAATTTGATTTAGGAAATTAAGTGATTTTTCATTCCATTCAGTAAAGTTTTCAGTCTGTTCACATTTAGAGAAAAAGGAAGGCTACAGAACATTCCTGCTGTGTTTTGGAAAGAAGAAGATTTTTAGGAATTTGCAGGCTTGTCCGTCTTAACAGTGCGTGTTATAGTGGATCAGACAGTAAACCCAAAAATTTTTGTTTGTCAAAGATTTGCTCTGTTCTGAAGTCTATATATACAGAGTCATATGAAGCTCTCAACAATCACTCGGAACTACAAAGAAAACATCATTTATACATATGAGAATCATTGTATTGAGTGTCGAAAGCTATACTTTATTTATTTTTGTTTCATTAAGTGATTGAAGGAGTGATACTATCTGCAACTTGTGTGTTTGCAGAGTTTGTTTTTCTTGTGCATAGGGTATTGTTGTAGAATGTTAAACCAACTGTAAGTATTGCAAACTGTGGCAATGGTTTGTGGTCATCGTGTTAGTCCAGTTGCAATAGTTGTATTACTTATTCATAGTGATATTCTTTATCTGAGCGAGACCCCACAGACGTAGACTCATTGGTTGAACTACGTGAACATGTCCTTGTGGTGTTTCCCTCTTGTAATATCTTTTTATTTTTTTGTTGCGCATTATTTTAGATATTGTTAACTAACTGTTTTAGTGACTCTATAATCTAACAAATCCAATCCTTGATAAATTATAAACACTAAAAAAAGATTTTTATTGACTTAAACAATCTCCAAAAGTATGGTTTGGTTGCCTTGATAGGGTAAGGAAAGATATAAAATATAAAGAATATTCATTAAATATTTGAATTTTGAGAGAGTTACAACACTTTTAGTGTATGTAGGTGACATTATCGCAATTGAAAATGATGAGCAAGACAAACAGAGTTTAAAACAATGTCTAACTAAAGAATTTGAGATTAAAGACTTAAGAAGATTTAAAAAAAAAAGTGGCATACTCTAAATAAAATAATCTTTATTTTTTAACAAAATTATGTTATAAGACCGACTTAATTGAAAATACAAGGAAATCAGCACACAAAACTATTAAATGCACTTACTGATCTCAATCATAAGCTTAGAGAAGTGGAAGAGCCACCCATTGAAAATAAAGAGATGTATCAAAGGCTCATAGAAAGGCTTGTCTTTCTCACACAAGACTCGAATATTGCACGTTGCATATGTAATGAATGTGGTGAGTCCTTTCATGCACAACCCTAAAAGCATCCATTTCCATTTAGCTAACTATATATTATTCGATCTCCAAAATTAGATATTTTATTTAAACAACATATGAAAGTGGTTCTTGAAATATATACAGATGTGGACTATAATAATTTTGTATTTGATAAAAGATCAACAATATGATACTTATAGCAACTTGGTGAAATGGCAAAATAAAAAACAACATGCAATGAAGAGGTATAGTAAAGAAGCAAAATATTGACCAATGGTACAAGGAATTTGTGAACCATTATAGTTGTAGAAAATTTTGAAAAATTCAAAGATAGGTTTGGACGGCTCTCTGTGCCTCTATCATAATAATAAATTTGCCACATTAATATAGTTTTTTTTAAATGTATTTGGTATTATATTGCAAACATAAATCTAGAATTTAGAAATCGATGAAAATAGTTTGTGTTAGCATATCATATAAATCAAGAGAAAAATATTTATGCTATATGTTTATCCTATTTTTTTTTTTTCAATTCAAAAACTATCTTGCATCTTTGTCAATAATGATAAATTGTTATGGACAGGCAATTTATCAATGAGATTACAAATATCAATTAATGGAATTACTCATCAATTAGCAGATTATGAATCAATCATATGACATTTAAAAATATCAATAATGTTTTAAGTTATTACTTGTAGCTCATGCTACATTATATCTATGTTTTCACAATAAAAAAAGTAGATAAAACATACTTTCATTCTTCTCCCATGGAGTAGGTTATAGAGTTGAACCATGTTATATCCTTTTGTCTTTCATTATTTTTATTTTTTAGCTTGACATTAAAGATTAGGTTTCAAATAATTGAGAATCTTTATATGGTTTTTATTGCTACCTTTCATTTTTAATGCTAAAATCATCATCATTATCTTTGTTTCATTGGCTTCATCTCTCAGTTTTTCATCACCTCATGAGGCGATTTTCATCCTTGAAAGAGATCTAAGAAAAAAAAAAGACGATAGAAATAGATATTACAAAATATTCAAAGAAAAAAATATTTTTTGTTTGACCTTCTTTGCCAAAAAGAAGTAAGGCTTTTCATTGTCAAGCATCATTATTATGCTGCTTTCATCAATTCGTAGGCCAAAATAAAGATAGTGCACAATCAATTTTAGAAGATAGTATCCAAATTTAATGCTTAATCGGATTCATTCTGAATGAGATCAAAAGATTGAAGCCTCAATTTGACGCTCTTGAAAACCCTAACGTATCAAATCATACATAGGTCTATTAAGGCTCCTCATGTCTATTAGATTTAAACTCTTAAATATAACAATTGTCAACTCATACATAATAGATTCTTTAGCTATTGACCATGAGACCAATTTGTCTCGTATATATCACATATGTAACCCTTGTCAAAGCAATAAAAAAAGGAAAAATTGATGGGTCCTTAATGTCATCTTGGCCACACACTTACACATAGAAATGTATTTTATACGACCAATAGCTTACTAGTGATTTAAGTTTCCATATAATATTTTACCCTCCTCACTGTTTATTTCAAGATTGGGATTCTGTGGTGATGAGAGGACTTGATGTGGGATAACCCATTAGGAGAAGTAGGTGTTAAACATTTAAATTTAAAATTTATTTTTTAATTCAAATCCCTATAGTAAAGAAGTAAACCATGTGTCTAATTGACAATTTAATAAAGAGGAAATAAGTTAGTCTAATGAGGAATATGGGATGACCCATTAGGAGAGAAATAAGAAAGATTAAATTGTAGTCAATGAGTTTTCAAAGTGAATGAGAGAATAAGAAAACTTGATTGTCAAAGAAATCACACAAATTTGAATATTTTTCAATTTTGACCAGACCCTAGCTGTCCCTCATGCTATCATCTTGCATGTCCCCTATCAAGGGCAGAGATTTCATCAATCTCCCCACATCTTAAAGATCATAAGCCCTTCTTCTCTTCTGTTCTTTTCTTTTCTCTTCCTTTCCCTTTCTTCTCGTGGATGTCCTCACTCCACCACTATCTCAACTCAAAAATCAAACCTCCTTCTACTATCACAGGACCTAAAAAACAAATATTAAAAGACTAACAAGTTACAACAAGAATTGAATTTAAGGTAAAGTGAACATCTTTTTTTTTTTTTTTTTTTTTTTTTCTTCTTGTCTCTCACCAAGTTTCGGCCATCATTAAAACTTTTTTCTAGCACCACTTCAACCCTTAAAAATAACTTAAAGATCATCCAAAAATTCAATTTTAAATTCGTACAATTACCTTAAGGTTTTTAAGGCATTCAATTCATTTGAAATGGTCTCACTAGGAATATTAAAGAGTGAGGGTAAAACATTTTATACACTATTCTTCATCATTTTCATCTTCGTTTATGTAAAAGTTTTATCATTAAATAAATTTCTTTCCATTTTAGGGGTTATTTTAACATCTTAAATAATTTAGATAAAATTATTCATTTTTGTTTCACATGTAACAATATTAGTTTTCTTCGTTGTATGGAGAAATCTTCTAATTTATGGAATAAGTAATAGTCCATGGTTAATATAATCACGTAATCACATGACAGTTCACAGAAGTGTTAACATTCATTAAACACTTGACTTTAGGCGGAGTTATCACACGTTTGGTGTACGCGTGCAGTATCAAAGTCATTGAAAACGATGAGGAAGAAAAGTAGTCCAAAATTTGAGATAAAAAATTTACCTATCATTAGCTTAAAGAAGTGGAAGAGGCACCCATTGTGAATGAAGACATGTATGGTTTCCTAGGTAGACTTATCTCTCTTACATAAGATTAGAGATTGCACACGTAATTAATGTGGTGAATCAGTTCATGCAATACCCTAGAGGTATACCCATTTCCAAGGACCTAATGTTAGATTATCTCCAGAAGTTATTTTAAAAACTAGTGGTTCTTGAAGCATATATGTAGAACTATTGATAATCTAATAACTGTCAAAAAAGATCGACAGTAGGATATTACATGTTTTATTTTTTTTTGGGTAGGAGCTCGGCAACTTTGGAAAGTCAAAAACATAATGTAGATAAGGTATGGTATTGAAGTAAAATCTTTGTCTAATGGAACAAAGAATTTACAAACTGTTACGGTTACAGATAATTTTGAAAGATTCAAAGATAAGTTGGGATGACTCTACGCAACTCTATTGGAAGAATAAATCTGCAATCAATATTGTTCATAACCCAGTTCAAGATGATTGCAGCAAACGACGTAGAGATCGATCAATATCTTATCAAACTTAATTGTGTTTGTTCCGTGTGTCTACCGCCAAGTACATGCATATAGTATAGATTGGTTAATATCTCATCAAAGAGAAACTTAATCGTGCCTCACTGAAGTGTTCACCATGCATCAGTGTTTCAATCAGGCATATCTAAATTGAAAATAGGAAACCTTTATTAACTAAAATTGCAAATTAGGATCAGTCAATGGGATTATCAATTATGTGATTGTAAGTAAAGAACATTTAAAGAAGCTATATGTTTATAATTAGTGCTAAATTTTAAAAAATATAAGTTCTGTACTTCTATGCGCTTTCGCATTGTAAATGTAAATGAAAAATACCAGACAAACCACACTACCCATTATGCTCTTTGACTTTTATTTTATTTTTTTCCCAACATAAACCAAAAGAGAACTCCAAAACCTATAGCCTATGTTTTCTAACGATAATTTTTTTTATATGTTTTTCGAATCACAATCAACCGAACATATCCTTTTTCTAAGCTTGAAGAACATTAATGAACTTTTCTTCACTTACAGACCCATTGCATCGTTCAAGCTTTAAACTTACCAGAGCACTGCAATTTGCAACATGACATATTTCTAGTGCTGCAATTCAGGACGAATTTGTTCATAAATACAGCCAACAAGCAGCCTCCACTTAAAACCCTACTTGCCGCTTGCCTTTCGTCACACACGATAACGTCTTAGAGCACCGAAGTGCTAAGAGCTTAGGCCGAGGTGGTTGATAATTCAAGGATAAAATTTGAAAATAATTCTTTCTAGCGTCTTAAAGAAGAGGGTTCTAGCCAATAGCTGCATACCTATTAAAATTGAAATAAGTCTAGGGCATTTTCATAACAATAAAATAATCTAGGCACAAAAAGTTCGCACAACACTAGGAACGCATATTGACACAGATGCACAACACTAAGAGTACACACAGACAGACATCGTCCAACACACAAGCACGAAGCACATGACTACAACCACATCGAACCATCAGACAACGCAGAAACCAATACAAACAAAAGTTACCAGCAATGGCTAATTACAGTTTGCCATCTCATCTACTAAGAGGTCGACCATACCACCTGCTCATGACACACACACGTTGGTCAAGAGTCTCAGGTGGTAGAGTCCACCCCTTATCGTACCTCACACCCTACACCCACATCTACATATACGACTAAGCCAGCTAAGAGAGAGGAGGCTCCCCTAACTCTAGATACAGAAGCAAAGTAACCCATACTATCTATAATCATCACCGCCACCCACCCCCGAGACACATCAAATCCAAGACATACGTTTGAACGAGTTGATTTGTTGGCTCGATTTAGGAAGCCGTGGTAATAGTTGGGAAGGAAGCAAGGCGTCTCCCGACTACTTTTGTCTGCACAACCGATTTGACCGTTCCGTCACGTTGTGGATCGAAGCAAGCCGGTAGGAACTCGTCGGACTCGCACGCAAACATGGACTTTTGAAAGTGCTTCACTAACGCCTCCTTTCCCTGCGATGCCGATTGATAAACAGCCATTTGTAGTGAAAATGACAAAGCTAATTACGAAAGAACGATAATTTAATTAACGTTTTAAAAATGCATTATGTAGACTAGATCGGTCCAACAAACATATTAGAACTTGCATGCGCATTTTGAAATGATTTCGGAAAATCATTAATAAAAAGAAGAAATTGCCGGCAACACAACATAGCTCATTATTGGTGTACTACTATTTGATTAATGTATTTTCTCTTTGTTCTGTTCTTTCCTGTAGAAGCTAGAGAGCAAAAGCTTCGTCTCAAGGAGAAGTAACTTTAAAAAGAATAATTTCAAAAGCCCAAAAATTCAGAGCGGTACTACTATAAGATGTTGTACAGTAATGCAACACCATAGCAAAAGCTGTAGGAGGCTGCAAATTGTAAACTTACTACTTGCTACAGTAATACACCACTGTTGTACAGTAATGTCACGGTTGTACAGTAATGTTGTACGCAAAAAGATAATCTCAAGAGTAAATTCTGAGCAAATAAGGCCTCAAACATTAGGTAGCCTATGCATACAAGGCCCCAAAAGAAAAATAAAGTACGCCAAAAAAATAATAGGAACTCAAAAATTAAATTTGATATCTCTTACTAACAAGCTCTAAAATGTTCATATTCTAGTCACGCAATTTTAAAAACTTGTTTTCTACATTCTCGACCAAAAAGCATTTTCTAGGTTTTCGGACATGCATATCCTAAAAAAAATGTACATGCATACACGCACTTTCACCAACAACAAATTAAAGCATGAAACGTTTCACATACATCTAACTAAGAGCATGAAACGTTTCACATACATCTAACTAAGATTAGGCCAATGAACATATGCACACTGATTTTCAAAATTAACTGGTAAGGTAAGACATTTTGTTGTTTGTAATGGCAGACTCAAGATGAAGAAGCCAATTAACTCTGCTGCATATGCTAATTTTGTTGTTTGTAATGGCAGACTCAAGATGACGAAGCCAATTAACTCTGCATATGCTATAAGAATGGGTATCTAAATGGATAATTCATGCCTTCAGGGTGAAAGTTACCCTTAATAATGCAGAAATGCCCCTCAAAAGTCTCAAACAAGATTTAACTTAGAAAGTTACTTGTCCCCAAATATTACACAAGAACAATTTCAATGGCTCCAATCTTGGCGTTCCCCAACTACTAACTTCTACAGTTACCTGGCGTTATCTACTCAAAAATATACAGAGATTAGAAATTGATACAAAGACCCTAGTCGCTAGTGATCTCATGACATGATAAAATAATTAAGGTATGCCAACGCCCATCAAGGAGAACAGATATATATATATATATATATATATATATATATATCTATTCAGCAACTTGACATTTGGAAAGAAACCAAATTCTACAGATAATAAACAATATTGTCTTCAACACACATACCATCCAATAACCTGTTCCCTTCCACCAAATTAAAATGCCCTAAACCAAAAGTTAAAAAATAAAATTAAAGAATTCAGTACTATCTAGCTCAAAGAGTTAAAATAAGGTAGACAATCACTTAACAATTGTAAACATCACTTAATGTTCACGATGGCAACACCTTATAAAAAAAATTGAGAAACATTTAGCATGCCAGTTAGCACACTGATATTTATTAATAAACATATCTCGGTTAATAGTGCAAACCTCAATCTTCGAGAACAGTTTTTGGTTTTAATAAAAAAAAATTATGTCAAAACAAGATCATCAAACAACTGCATTAAAAGCCACCAGCCTTAAAAGAATCCAGATTGATAACCACCAAACAATGCAAAATTTACACGGGGTATACAGTATCTATGTCGCTCGGTCTTTAAAGTGGACATGGTGCAACAATTTTGAAATTTCTTCTGCCTAGCATTTCTTAAGCAAGTAGGACAACTAATATAGAATATCTGGAATTAAAACACACATACGCACAGAAATTAGTAGAGCCAAAAATCATTAGAGCGAAACCACAATTACCTGTATCCTAGCATAATTAATCTCACAAATTTTCTTCGAATTAAGAACGTTCCACTTCTGCTGATGAAGCGAGAGGAACAGCTTCCACACTGCACTTGAGTTTGTGAAATTAACAAAAGCGTAACCCTTGTTGCACTTGCTTCTGTAAACGTCAATGAACCCAAAACAATATCAATTGATTAGACATAGACCATGATCGTAGAAACAGTTCACACAGACAGCAAAATAAGCAACCGCCAGTTAATTGAAACAAAATAGGCTGTAATTAAATACATCAATTGATACCCGAAATCAATGGGAAGGTAAACAAAATCATAAGCTGAAATACAATCCTCGTCCATCACACCAGACTTCTCCGCTATCAGCACCTTCTCGTTTTCCTTCATGCAATGCTTGTCCAGTAAATCTAACAACATCTCCCGACTGAAATGCATTAAAAAAGAAAAAAAACAAAAGCAAACGTGAATTAAAAAAAAATAAATCTCCAATTACAACCGGAACAATAAAAAACAAAAAAGGAAAACCTATAGTACAAAAATCTCTTGCCATGCAAGACAGAGAACAAAGCATTAATTTATCAATAACACAACACCTAAAAAATTTGCGACAACTTAATTTAAAGCATCAAAAAGTAACACCAAGAGGTCACCGAAAAGAAAACTATCTCTCAGTAACCTATACACGTATATATGGGGAGAGAGCGGGAGGTCATACGTGAACTTATTTGGTATATTTCTTATCATAACAGTGGTGTAGCTTCCATCACATTGAACAGGCTCAGTTCCAGCCCTAATCTTATGCTCAATCAGCTTCTGATTTTTCAACAGCTTAGCTTTCCAAATCGTTTTCTCCCTGTTACACGTATTCGTCTCTCGCCTCCCACATGAAAAACGGCTCTTTATCACACCCTTCCTACCTTCCACTCTAGAAGAAACCACCTCCACGCTCACAACTTCCTTATCAACAACAGCGTCCTCGTTATCGTAAGGCATCGGCGTGGATACTACTTGTGGCCCAAGCTGCCACTCCGGCGAGCCCACATACAGCCGCTCGGAATTGCAGTACACAGACACCGAACCTTGGCTCGGTTGCACAACAGGGTAGCTCGAAAGACATGATGAGGCGTAGAATTGATAGCAAGGTTGATGATAATAAGGGTAGAACAAGATAGAATGATCGTAGTAGTTTGTGTAAGGGAGAGATTTATAAACGAAAGGAACGTATTCTGGAGCTGCTGCGCTTAAAGAAGCCATTAAAGAGCTCTTGGAACAAATGGGCACTAAAACTTGCTGATGAACAAGAGATGAAAGTTTGAACATAGCATAGTCGGGCTTTTTATTATAAGTTTCTGATCAGGGTTACAGTGAGCTGAAGGAGAAGAACGGTGAAAGGAAAATCTCATCATTAGATTACGCCGTGGAAAATTAATGCAAGGGATTTTGTGGCAACTAATAACACGCGATTCTGCCGACTTCGACGGCATGATGTTCCCTGGTTCACTTATTAGACAAGAACTTCACTGCAGTGTAGAACTATTTCTGATCCCGTGCATCTCGTGCGCATGTACGGGTGATACTGAACGGTCGGGAATGAATGAACATGAGCTGGTGATGGTGTCATGGGTTGGCCCTACTTGCAAGTATTCCACGTGTCTGCGCATGTATTTTGAAGCTCAGGCTCTTTTACTTAAGACTTTCCGTGTCCTGGGGATAAAATTAACAGGTCATTGCATAGGGAGGCGAGACTTGAAGAGCGGCTAATGACGGTCGGTTTGACATCGCTTTCGTGGCCGTTGGATAAAAGGAATCGGGTATTTGAATGGTGCAGATGAGAGGGTGAACAGCAGGGTTCCATAGTTGGATGATTTATGGTAACGGCACGCGGTTATGGTGCAGCTGAGATGGACTAAATTGGTCCGGCAGCGGGATTTGAGAGTGGCCGTACGTGTCAGTCAGATTCGGATCATTGGATGAATCTAGAGATCGCTGAGCGATTCGACCCTTCCCACGTACGCTTTTCTTTTTTTTTTTTTTTTTTTTTTCTTTTTTTCCCAAAAAATAATATTTTGATATTGTTAACGAAATAGGCCGACTCTTTGTTAACTTTTTGTGAACAAAAGTCTTTTCTAAACGGAGACACCAGGAATTGGGTAATTGGTTTTACCCTAACTAGGTTAATGTTTTTTAATTAAAAATAAACAACGATAAATAGATAGCCCTTGTTATTTTAATTAGATATATCGTTATAATATCTGTTTAAACATTTCCATTTTTTTTGATATTCCTCTTTATGGTAAAGGTAACAATTTATTATACGATACGATAACTTAACTTAATCACAATACACATTTAATAAGTTTTTATTTAAAATAAATAAGTTTGAATCAAAAATAGTTAAATACGACTAAAATTTATATTATAAATAAGTTAATCTTTTAAATTTAAAAATAATATATTTAATAAGATTATGCTTAGGTTGAAAGACAATAATATAAATTTTTACTATTTTAAAAAAATAAGTTTTTTATTTAATTTATTTTTAATATATTATATATTTTTATTAATATTTTTTATAAATATTTTTAAAATTAATTATAAAAACTTAAATAAGTTATGTGTAAGTATAAGATTATAATATGATTAACAAGATTTGAGTTTATATATTTGAAAAGATTAATAACGAGTTGGATTTGAGTTTTTAATATATAGGTCATACTCGCTTATAACACAATTATATGAATTGTCATCCTTACTTTTTAGTTATGTTTACCTTTAAAACAATAATTCAACATAAATATCAGGTAAATAAATAATGGTGATCATATATTTGACATCTTGGACTTGGGATTAGCCATAATCTATTAGCCAAGTTGTATAGGATTTTTTTTTCTTTTTTTTTTTAAGAAATACCATCCATAGCAAAAAGAAAAAAGAAAAGAACTAAAACGAGAAAAGAAAAGAAGATAAAATACAGAAAAGAAAAATTAAAAGAGATAAAATATAACGGAAAAAAAAAAGATAGAAAATTAAATATGAAAGAAACTGCAAGTTTTTCCAAGTTAATGGGAATCCAATGTACTTTTAAACATTTTAAGTACCACCCGCTTTTTAACCAAACATGGTAAAAGAGAATTGAGGCTACATTTAGTTTTGTTTTTAAATTATTTTGTTTGCATTGAAATGTGAAAAAGCGAACAAAGTTGGGAAAACTTGATTAAAAATTACAATTGTAATAACTTATATTTTTTAGCCGATGGGTTCGACATATATTTTTATATTTGAATTAATAAATTATAAATAAAAATATATAATTTTATGATAATTATATAAATTAATATGTGTATTAAATATAAAAATTAATATTTATAATAGGAGTTTAGTTAGAAAAAAATTAAAATGATTTAATGTAATGATTAATTATTATGTGTATATATATATACATACAAACAAACATACATACAGACATACATACATATATATATATCAAGAGGATAATATAATGATGATTGTGTGGAAAATAAAAGGAAAAATATAATAAATTAATAAAAGGATATATATGTATGAGGTGGATGAATAGAGTATGTTGATAATTTGGGGTGTTGTAGTGGGACCCACCCCAAACCAACAACTATAAATATATTATTTTGAATAAATTATTTTTACCTCTTTTTAATTCAGAATTATTATGAAAGTTATAAATTACAGTTTTTTTTTAATGTAGTTTTCAATAAAAATGATAATTTAGTGTATGACCCAAAACTAGGGTGTATTTTCATTGCGAGAAAAATTACACAATGTATATATATATCATTGTATTCAGATCAATAAGTAAAACATAGATATATAGTTTATTAACATTCAATTAAACCCTAAAAATTTATATGATAATTAAAAGTCGACACATATAGAATATAACTATTAACATTGAAATTTTAGTTAGCGGGTATTAAAATGTGCAAAATGAAATTCTAAATTCAATGACACTAAAATAAGAATTTTTAAAGATCAATTGATCTATTAAATTTACATTTACATAATTTGAGGATTAATTAAAAAAATGTATATAAGAGCATATCTAATGTTAAATAATAGGAAAATGTTATATAATATTCTATATACAATGTTGTAGAACATTATAGATTATTTATCAGGAAAAAAATACATAACATAGGAAATAATTAAAATTTTCTATTTATTGTGTAGTACCGCAAAATGTTGAAGTAGTCAGTTATGTGTATCTAAAAGTGAGACACGTGTCGACAATATAGATTTTTGATATTTTGAGTCAATATTAAGGGTGTTGACCACATTAACTTTGTCGATTAGACAAGTCAGCGAGTGTTAGACTTATTTAGAGTTGACTGTATTGACCAAAATTGATTAAATCTATAAATGGACTATAATTGACTGATTCAATCATTTGATTAACTAAGGACCATAAAGTTAGATTTGAACTAAATTTTAAATATATATTAAGAAAACTCCGTTGATCTTGCAAGATCTAACGTTAGTGGGACGCGACTAGTTACGAGAGGAGCACCGGGAGGGTAGCATGCGCATCCTTGTGAGTAGTATTTTTTAATTTATCATTTAACTTGTTATTCTATTCATAAATAAAATGTTATTACATATTGCAATGCATTTGCAATCTTCAAATAAATTTTTAAATGAATATGTTCGCTGAATCTCGATGTCCAATGGTGCGGGTTAGGGTATTAGATGTCATAGAGCATTAAGAATCTAAGGCCATCATACATAAGGTATGAGTTGGCGGATCCCTATTATATGATATGAGAATATGTCTAGTTGTCAGTTACACCTACTTAGTAGATTTATTTTGCTTTGTAAGCTAGTGGGAGCTTCGGCATTTGTTTTCAGCATTAAAACTGTTTTCAAAATAGAAGATGAACGATTGAATTATGGATTTAACATTCGTTAACTATTGCATTCATTTGTATTATTACTATTGTGCATGCGTACATGACATTATTTTATAGAATTCATGTTCTAAGTTATAGATTAGACTACATTATTCACTGAGCCATTGTGGATAAATTGACTCACTACTCTAACATTTCAAATTTTTTTACTATGGACAAAGGTAAGAAAGTGGTCATCGCGTAGTGCACATTTTATTTTGGTAGGTTTCTTCACGTGGTTTACTATTTTGAGTATTAGTATGATGTATAGAGGGTAAAGAAACCATCGTAAGTATTTTGCCTTAGGCATTTTCGCTATTACTAACTTAGGGGACTGTATATAATTAATTTTTGTTTAGCTTAAAAAAATTTCTACTACAATTATTTGTTTAGTTACTTGCGCATCGATTTTGATTACTCTAATAATATTGTGTATAGAGTGTGAATGAGGTTTAACAGTGTTTTGACAAGCTTGGCTTACGAGTGAATTTATTAAGACACTGTGCCAATCAGTTCGCCCTTCACGCTAAGAAGGGGTCTGACATTAATTAAAAAAGAAAAAGAAAAAATAATAATTCTTTGAACATGTACTACAAAAGATTACATTTCTAAGAACAAGATTTTTAGTAATAAATTTATTTTGGCTACAAAGATTATTTAATTATAAAATTAAATTAATTGTTGTTAATATAAAAAATGATAAAACTATTTGTGACATATCCAATTTTGTTGATAAAGTGATTAATGGTGGCATAACAAATTTATCACAAAATCATTCTATTGTAAACAATGCGTAATTAGGATACATTTCTTAATGATAAGATTGATCATTGCTAATGATTTCAACAAAATATTTAGTAACAAAAGTTTTATTACTAAAGATATTTTCATGACAAAAGTTTTTATCACGAACTTTTTTGCTGTGTCAAATAAATGAATGATGTATTTCAGGTGCATTTCTTAGCCATGGAATTTATTGCTGTTAATGAGTACATATTTGCAACAAATGTTTTATTGCTAAAAATATTTTTATGAAAAAAAGTTTTTATCACGATTTTTTTATTGTGCAAGTAACAAATTCATGATCCATTTTGCAACAATTATACTTACCATTGTCAGTAAGTACATACTCTCGATATATATAATAACAATAAAATTTAGTAGCATCAATTAATATGCATTAACAAAATGACAATTGTATTTACTACAATTTTTTTTTTTTTAGTTATAAAATGAATGTCATATTCACAGTGCATTTCATAGCAAGAAGATTCATTATTATTAACAAATATATATTTATAAGATGCATTTAGTAAACGAAATATATTTTTGAGGATACATGTGTTCAACATAAATTCTTTTTTATTGTGAATGATTGAAATATTAGACTAAAAAATTGTTAAATTCAATGATTATGTATAGGTAACAAAATATTACGTATAAAACATATTATATCCTAAAACTAATTTTTCACAATTAAAATTTTTAACATGAGCCTTTAAATATTACATGAGTATCATCTTTCTATCACATCTTTTGATAACAAAATTATTATCGTTCAATAGTATATATATAGACCCAAAAAATAATGATAATACATCCATATCTAGTTAACACAATGACTTATTCACAACATATTTTTAAATGATAAAATCTTTTTTTCTCAATTAGTATATATTTCTATATGAAAACTGAGCGAGAAAAGCATTGTCTCCAATTTGTTTATGATACAATTTTATTAACTAAAATTAAATAACTTTGTAATTTATTTATTTTTTAATGAAATTATTTATTTTGTACTAAAATATTTTATACTTATCTAAATTATTTACTTTATGCTAAATTATCTAATTTTTTAAAATTCATTCATTTTAATCCTTTGTAATTTATATTTTCTGTTTTATTTTAATTTATTTATTATTTGAAATAATTTTCTTTATAAAGGTAAATAAAATAATTAATTAAAATTATTTTATTTATTATTACTTTATATTTAATTAAAATTTTAAAATAAAATTATTATTACTTTTACTACGAAATCTTCAATTAAATTAATTATTAATGTTAAATTAAAAATTAAAAATCCTATCATGTAGTAAAAAACATAATTATTATTGTCAAACAAATTCTAACTAAGAATCAATTATTTATTTTAAATATATCAAAAATATCAACATGTATTAAATATAGGTAATTTTATAATATTTGAAGCATCAATTATTTAGAACTTTACTCAAATATCATATTTTTATTAGTAAACAATAAAGTAATGGATTGTCTTGCTAAAGATGAGCTGCGGGTTGAAGATATTGATGTGCGACTGTATAATGTGTAGAATAGGTTGGTATTGTTTAATCAAGAAAGTTTATTATCTTATTAATATCATTGTTGTAATTTATTTAAATAAAATAAACATAAGATTTCAAATTTTTTTTCACAAAATGATAAATTTCTATATCTTTTTAAAATAATTTTTTATGCAAACATTATATAAATCATTATATAGACGTCACTTCTATTATATTAATTTTAATAATATTTTTAATTGTTACATAAGAGTGTCTTACAAGCTGCACTCACTTTAGAGTATAAAAACTCAAAAAATTGAAGTTAATGTTATAAATGTAGGGATGAACATATTATATAGCCTCTAATTCATATTTAATATTCGTGGTGTAACATATGACTTTTAGTTTCCTTTTTATTATAACCCATCGACCTATATAAATTGATGTAACTCTTATAGTTGAGCATCAAGTAATACGAAAAATATTTTGCATTCTAGTTTCTATTGCTTTCACTTCTTTCTCTTTATTCTTCCTTTGCTCTCGTTTTTAGTTTTTTTTTTTATAACACATTATTCAACATGATTTTGCTCGTCTTAAAAAAAAATCTTAAAGACCAAAGTGATCACTTCAAACAACCCCTCCACCAATCAAGCTGCTCGAGGGGGCTAGAACATCCAAACCTTGTCATTCTATGGTGGTTGCAGCAGACACGAGGGTCGTCGTGGACATTTCACATCTCCCAGCAAACCCACATGTCAAATTTATGGGAAATATGGTCATTTTGGCAATGTGGTACTATCAAGCTGACATCACATACATGGGTGCTCAAAATCCTCCTCAATACACCTTTGCTCCAAATGCGTATATTGCTACACCTGAATCATTTGTGGACTTAGAAAAAAATCACATTACAACCGACCCTAGTTGATGAAAGAATTGTAATCTTATGGATTGAATGATTAAGATCAACTTACTATGGATATAAATAGATAAACTCCTAAACATATAAAGAGAAATTATAAATATAGAAATATAAAATATGGAAGTAGATATTATATAGTATATTATAATATCTTATTAATGTAATATAAGATATATATATATATAGTAACATCCACCCTAAACTTAAGATGGTAAGAAGAAATCATCTTGAGTTTGTCAACAAAATCTTAATGTTGGCCAGGGGTGGAAGAGATGCACTGATGGCGGCAAAAGTAGGTTGCAGGAAAAACAAGCACAGCGGTTAGCGATTAAAAAAATACAACACGGTAGCAAACTTCATGATAGAGGAATGCATGAGCAACAACATGTGAATAGAAAGCAAGCGCAATAGTTAGAGTATAAAAATGCAACATGACAGCAAGCAGCGATATCATAGCATAGCAATGCATAAGTAAAAACACGCAAAGAAAAAATAAGTTGCAACACGACAACAAGTAGCGATACAATGGCATAATAATGGTAAGCAAAGCACGCAAAGGAAAGATAAGCGCAATAGTTAGTGCATAAAAAAATACAATATTGTTATATTATATAAACTTCAGGTTTTATACAATAATGCAATATTGTAATATCATATAAACTTTAAGTTTATACAATATTATTGAAAGAATTATTTTTGGCAAGGTTAGTGGCGCTACACTAAAGGCTTCAACGGATCAACACTGGCAGCAAACAGTGATAGCGCAATAGCGCGAACGAAAATCAACAACGAGCGGCGAAATTATGAGCAACAAGGTAGTGATTGTGAACAACAATAATAACAGAACAATAAAAGTGATGAGCACAGATACATGACGAGTATGAGCACAAAACAATAGGTACGCAACACACAGTAGCGGTGGAAAACAACTCTGAACATGCAGTAGCAGATCACCAATACGGTAAAGTAGAAAATTGAGCAGCAGCGGTAGATCAGCGAACAAACGAACAGGGTAGCAATGCAGGAATGGACCAGCAACAAAGGGTAGCAAGTAGCAATAGAGCACGAGCTGTAACACCCTGCCTCCCATGCCTGGGCCCACGTCATCTGATGGTATCTTTCTGCGATATTTTTGGGTCGTTTGAGAGGCTGGCCCAGGTTATGTTATCCTTTTCCTTTTCTTCCATATCCATGAGATATCCTGTACACATTAATCTATGTACAAATAATTCATAAAAATTCATGACGCTATAGAATAAAATAACTTCTTTATTATTTAATAAAAAATCCAAAAATAATAATTCAACCTTCGTTACAAGGAAATAATAAAAAAAATTTAGGCCCATATGCCCTACCATGAGATTAAATAAAATTTTCTACATATTAAATAATTCTCATGCAATCTTGATAATTAAAATTTTGAAATATTAAAAATAAAGGGTGAACTATAAAGCTTTGTGAATCATCCCAAATATTTAATTCATTATTTTAACAAAATAAAATATGCATACCAGGTATTAACAAGGAATTAAATTATTTAACTAATTTATTATTTTTGTTGTCATTAACGACAGAAAGGATACCCCCAGCATTCCAACCCTAGGAAAAGAGTTATTATAATGAACTTAGACCCATTAAAGTGAGGTAGAATCAGTTTTGAACCCTCAATTACCTCACGACTCATGTCTAGAATGCTCACGGTGTAACTTCGACTCCGTGCCAGTATGTGATTAATATCTTTATTTAATCTTATATTAAATGTACAAACATAGCATTCAAATAATTGACAGTATGTAAACATTTCAGCAGGGTAACATTCGACCATAGATTTTGCATAAAAATAAACCTAAGCATGCATATTTTATATGATATGTATATAATATTAAAAATTTAAAACACTCAAGCAAGCCTTATTTGAATCAAAATAATAAATTAAAAAGTGAAAATTATTTCACCTTGAGATCGCTTCCTTCTGAACCTTCTTCAGATCTTTTAGATCTTTTCCTCCTTGTTGCACTGGACTTGTGCAACATTCTGTTGCTACTACTCCATCAGTTATTTAAAACAACTCAAGAAAGAAAACAAAGCACTAGGTGCCAAGAGAGGCAGAGAAAGGAAGAAAGAACTCTATTTAGTTCTTACTGGGACAAAAAAGAATGAAGAGGGAAAGATGTTTATATAGAGCATTCTGGGGATAGATTCGTAAAATTTTTAACATTTTTAAAATAGAAACTTTTCATTTATTCGTACTTGTGGCGGCCAAAGGTTTTAAGTTTGGAATTAGGGTTTTCTCTTGGGTTTTTTAGGCTTTTTGGTGATTTTTAGAATTTTTTCTATTTCTTTCGTATTTTTTTTTGGTGCAAAAGGACTCATTTTTTTAATTCATGAGCGTAATTTGATTTTCGTCCGAAATCTTGAACTCCGTGAATTACGGCGGCTTGCTTGTTTTTCTTGTTTGTATGTAGCTTATATATATAAGTATTCTTCTATCATATGCATTGATTCGATACAAATATAATGATACTACACTAATCTATTAATATACCTATTTATTGATTAATAAGGATACATATATTCTATATACACTAATCAATTAATATACATATATATTAATTAACAACTATACATATATTCTATATCTATTAGTGCACATGTATTATAAAATCTATAATATATATATATGTTATCGTCATATAATATATTATATTTTATATATTTACACGTTAACACATGCACATACACATACTATATGTATATTACCTTTATACCCATGTAATATATAATAATTATAACACCTTATCATATATATATATATATATATATTTCTACCTCTTTATATTATTCATTTTTGGATACCTTAATGTCGCACCAAAATTTCTCAATTAATTTCATTTTACCTACTTTATTTTGTACCTTGGAATATACATCATTTATATCCAAAAATGTCATAAAATTCTCAAAGTTGAATTATTTTAGTTACTTTTATTTAATGAATTTTGTACAAATATTCGGGTATTACACGACATAGTAACGATGGCTAGTGTGTGGCACTAGGACCAACATGTGAACTACAAGAACAAGTCATTGCTCTTTAACGGGAAAACCTTCACGGCGATCGGCGACTAGAAACAATGGCTGGAACCAGAGCAAAAGAATCACGAAAAACAAGGATTCAAGCAGCAATAGTGGAACAACAAGGGCGAGAGTGAGAAATTTTAAAAACTAATCAGCTCAAGAAGAAAATGAGAGCAATCTCTATATTTATATCAGAGTTGTTCACAATTGGTTACACATTCAATCAAATGATTACAAGTGTCAAAATTTGATTTATCAATACTTTAAACAATCTCTAACTTCCAACTAACTCTACTTGTGACGACCCCTCACTGGACCCCCAGCATCCTCACCACAGCGGGCACTCTGGGCTAGTTGTTCACTCAAAGGTACTGTTCACCCCCCCCCCCCCTTTCCCCCGAGATTTTATTTCGCTTCCATAGAGATTCGAATTTGGGACCTAGGGGATAAGTTTCCAAATCATTCCTCATCCACTACCATTGGGCCAATGGCTCAATATCAGACATAGATTGATTGCCAGAGGAGGAGAGTCATTATACAGTTGCTATCAAGAGAGACATTAAGGATCGATGGAGATATGCGGAGACTGCCAAGGAGTCCTACACTTGCTTGGTTGTATGCCATTCAGCAGAAGGGAGACTTCAGGCAGCTAGCGGATGAGAATGTAGAGGGGACCACAGATATTCACAGTATTCCTGTGATACATGATTAAGTAGATATATTCCCAGAGGATCTACCTGGACTTCCACCTCACAGACAGGTAGAGTTTAAGATTGAGTTGCATCCCAACACTAATCTCATCGCTATTCCACCCTATAGGATGGCACCTGTGGAGTTGATAGAGTTGAAGACTCAATTGGACGAGCTCATGGCGAAGGGATTCATCAGACAGAGTGAGTTGCCATGGGGAGCTCCAGTCCTATTTTTGAGGAAGAAAGATGGTTCCATGAGGCTATGTATAGACTACCGGAAGCTGAACAGTGTTACTATTAAGAACAGATACCCATTACCACAGATTGATGACCTCTTTGATCAGCTCAGTGGAGCATAGTACTTCTCCAAGATAGCTCTGAGGTCAGGGTATGATCAGTTGAGGATCCGGGAGTCTGATATACATAAGACAACCTTCAGGATACGGTATGGCCACTATGAGTTCATGGTCATGCCATTTGGTTTGACTAATGCTCTAGCCGCGCTTATAGGCCTGATGAACAGAATTTTCAGTCGTTTTCTTGACTAGTTTGTAGTAGTATTTGTTGATGACATTCTGGTATATTCCCGATCAGAGACCGAGCACATACAACACTTGCGAATTGTTATGGAAACACTGAGGCAACATAAATTATATGCCAAGTTTAGCAAGTGTGATTTTTGGATGAAGCAGGTAAAGTTTCTTAGCCATGTGGTCTCAACACAGGGAATAGCAGTAGACCCGGAGAAGGTGCGAGCAATATCCGATTGGCAGCAACCCACTACAATAACAGAGATCAGGAGTTTTCTTGGGTTGGCTGTGTACTATCGCAGGTTTATTAAAGATTTCTCGAAATTGACAGGTCCAATGACTAAGCTAACTAGAAAGGACGAGAAATTCATTTGGAGTGAGCAGTGTGAGCAGTCTTTTCAAGAGCTTAAGCAGAGGTTGACTATAGCACCGGTATTCATCACACCTACCCCTGGTGTGAGGTATACTTTGTGCACCGATGCATCCCTTAGCGGATTGGGTGCAGTGCTGATGCAGTAAGGACAGCCAGTGGCTTATGCTTCACGGCAGCTGAAGCCGCATGAGCTGAATTATCCTACGCACAATCTGGAGCTTGCAGTGATCGTGTTTGCGTTGAAGATATGGAGGCACTATCTACTTAGACCATAAGAGTCTCAGGTACATATACACTCAGAAGGAACTGAACCTTCGGCAGAGAAGGTGGATTGAGTTCCTTAGTGACTATGATTTTCAGCTGCACTATCATCCTGACAGGTTGAATGTAGTTGTTGATGCTCTTAGTAGGAAGTTGAGCAGCAGGGACGAAATGGGTCAGATGTACCAGCTGATTAGTGACTATAATCTGGGTGTAGCTACATATGATACACGCGCATATCTGTATGCAGTGACTTGCCAGCCAGACATTTTACGCCAGATCAGAGATGAGCAGAAATCTGACGTATGGATTACAGAGCTGATAGAGGGCGTCAAGGAGGGCAAGCACACAGACTTTTGCCTTGAAACAGAGGGTGCATTGAGATTAGGGAACCAACTATGTGTTTCTAGTTCTGGACAGGCCAAAGGAACCCTAATGAATGAGGCACACTTGAGTAAGTACACTATGCATGCAGGGGGCGACAAGATGCACCAGAACTTGAAGAAAACATTTTGGTGGAGAGGCATGAAGAGGGACATTGCCAGATATGTCTCCCGGTATAATACCAAAAATTTTAGTGACGTAATAATTGTAATACCGAAAATTTTAGTGACGTAATAATCGAAATTTGAGTTTAAAACACAGATATGTATATATTTAAATATAAATACATATAAATATTTGTCATTGGTATGCAATTAATTAGTTAATATGGAAGTATAAATGAATATACCATGATTAATATTAGATATAAAGAATTGTTGGGTAAATATATGCTTCTCTATTTGAATAAGAAAATAGTATTTTTAATATGATATTTATATAGAAAAGTATGTGTATAAAGTATTAATTAGATGCATTCATGAAAATAATATTTCGTTTAGTATGATGGTAATATACATAGAGAAGTAATGTGTAAAGGAAAAACATT
>JAJIYU010001628.1:0-34713 GCA_030144865.1 Tinospora cordifolia | reverse complement strand
TAATAATTTTCTTCAAGTTCAAATTATGTACTCAATATTATTTAATTAATTGAGTTTATGAATTTCAGTTATTTCTTGTATTATTGCCTTATTAATTCTTTGAATTTAAGTCATGTACTGTTAAATACGATTAAGGCATGAAATAATTGAAATAGAAAGTTAAGTGTGTGTCACTTGTAAATGTAACACCTGCCCGGCCTAGTCGGCTGTTTGGTTTAGCCTACCGACAAGAGAATGGTGGTCGTGTCCAATGTTTAAAGATACGGGGTTTGGGGTGTTACACTAACATGTCAGCAAGTGAAGGACGAGTATAGAAAATCATTAGGATTGTTGCAACCACTTCCGATACCAGAATGCAATTGGGACAATATTGCAATGGATTTTGTTAGTGGCTTGCCGAGGAATTAGAAAGGGGAAGCTTGGAGAATTGTACATTAGAGAGATTGTGAGACTGCATGGTGTTTCCAAGACTATAGTGTCAGATAGAGATTCCAGGTTTACATCTTAGTTCTGGAAAAGCCTACAGAAAGAACTACGAAGCAAACTCACCATGAACACTGCATTCTATCCTCAGACCGATGGGCAATTTTTGAGAGGGTCATTCAGATATGAGAAGATATGCTGAAAGCTTGTGTCCTTGACTTCAAGGGCAATTAGAACAAGTATCTGCATTTGGCAGAATTTGCCTATAACAACAGTCATTAGGCGAGCATACGAATGGCTCCATATGAAGTACTCTATATGGCAGACCCTGCAGATCACCATTTTGTTGGGGGATCAAGTTCTCATAGGAGCTAAGTTGGTAGAGGAGATGAATACTCAGATAAAGAAGATTTAGAAGAGACTAACTGTAGCTTAGAGTAGGTAGAAGAGCTATGTAGACAAGAAAATAAGACCCTTAGAATTCTAGCGAGGTGACAAAGTGTTCCTGAAGATCAACCCACAGAAGGGGATCAAATAGTTTGGAATCAAGGGAGAACTAGCACCGAGATTCATCGGTCTGTTTGAGATACTTAAACAGGTTGGTGAATGCGCCTATGAGCTAGACTTGCCGAACCGAATGTCTTCGATACATAATGTATTCCACATATCGATGCGGCAGAAGTACGAGCCAGATCCATCTCACCTTATACACTAGGATGAGATTGTACTTTAGGACAATGCAACTTACGAAGAATCAACAGTCAGAATATTAGACCGTAAGGTCCAGAGTTTCAGGACCAAGGAAATTCCTTTGGTCAAGGTGTTGTGGAGGCACCATGGTCTAGAAGAGGTGAACTAGGAATTGAAGAGCGAGATGTAGACAAAGTAAGCAGACTTCTTTACTAGAAACACATGACAGGTTGGCATTGAACAGGTAACCCATCCTTTTAAATTTTGAGGATGAAATTCTTTTAATGCGGGTAAGTTGTAATACCCCAAAAGTTTATAAGACTTCCACGTTACTAGTGAACAGTAAAAAAAGAATAATAAATAATAAAATAATAAAATACTTAAAAATCATGTAGTATAAGTCCAAATAAACTTGAAATAAATATAAAAATGATATAAATCCGAAAAGCGCAAGAAATGACAAAGAAAAGATGCAAAAAGTTGAAATCTCACTAGTTACTGCGGTAATAAAAGCTAATGACCGCGATAATCCCAGACAAATTCAGAAAATGGAAAGAAATGCATTGCCCTAGTCAACATGATCACTGACTACAATAATTCTTGTATGACCTCGGTAATCACAGAAGAAACCCAGAAACCAGCGAAGTGCATCATCTTGGTTATTGTGGTCGGTGACCGCAGTAATACTAATTACTATGATAATTCTCGAGTGATTGCTGTAATTCGTGGTTTTTTATAAAAATGCAATGTTCGTGCATAAACCCTAAATCTAGATTTCTTGCACTGCAAATCACTGCTTTCTCTCCAAAACCCTAACCAAGCTTTCCAATCTTGTTTCTTAACCTTTCTTTTGAGTTCTAAGGGTGACTTGAGCTCATTCAAACCCTTCTTTACCCATTCTCAAGCTTAGAATCGCAATGAGCAACACAACAAGAGTGAATCCGAGTTGAGGCACAATTTGAAACTATTTGTGCTAAGGTAAATCACAAAACCCCACTTGAAATCTTGTTTTCTTAGCATTTTGAATCATTTTCCTAAGTGTAAACATGTTTTTCTTTAAAGCGTAAGTGATTTGAGAGGTGCAAGACTTTGTTTTGGTGAGAAACAAAGAGGAAAAGCGTATATCTACAAGGTATAAGGATTTTTTTAGTTTGATGTGTGTTTTAAGCCTAATGTGTGTGTATTGAAGTGTTAAACAATGTCACCAATTCTGGCAACATGCTACACTGTGTACCCTTTTTTCTTTCATTTTTTTGTTCTAGTTTTGTGTATACCATGAAATACCGATGTAAAGGATATAAATCTATGATTTTGAACATGTTATGAATGCTTTAGACTCACAAAAGACTCACCATTGAGATCTTATGGAATGAGGATCTAAAGTGCACACGACAAGGATTAAAAGCACAAGGAAAGGAAATATAGGTAGGTGTGATTACTGTATTCCCTAGCCTTATTTAAACTTTGAATACAAAGCATGATGTATATTTACTTTTAATGAATGCCTAGAAGCATGCTAGGGTATATCTGATTGATCTCTGATTGGAATGACTTGACATGTACCCATAATTGTTGTTTACCTGGTTTACAACATACGTAGATGATAGATTCAGGTCTTATCTTCACAAATGTCTGAACATATCTGGTTGTTTACTTTAAAGTGTTACTTATGATGACTATGTATGGATTGGAATGGAATGAACAACTAAAGAAGATTAAATTAAGATTTAATAATTTCACATATCGGGGCGTTGATCGGCCTTTGGGTGTCATCGTGGGTGTCCCTACCTGAACTGACTGCGACAACTAATTATGTCTTCGGATGGAAAGTTACTATAGACTTCTCTCCTTAGATCGTGGTCCCGAAGGTAACCGACACTCGAGCGTTAGCCCCAAATTCACTCTCGGACCACATGGCAACAGTAAGAGCAAGGTTCTTTTGGTCTTGCGTACGACAAAAATAACCAATATAGTGTTTGAAATGCCCTAATGTAATGGAAGTGTTTGCATGTTTTATATTCTGGTTTGTATAATGCTAGTGATGTGTAGGGATGATCCATTGGACTCTCAAGCTCACCCCATTATTTCATTATAGGTGATCATTGACATTGCAGGAGTAAACCAACCACGTGAGGTCATTATTTTGGTTGAGACCTCTCTGGGAGGTTGTTCAGTTTTTGGTTTAATGTTTTATTCTTTTTCTGTACATAATTTGAAATAGGGCATGTGCCATTTTTATTTTCGGCAAAATATTTTAAATGTAATTAAATGTTTTGGGTTATTTTAGAAATCTTTGGATTAGTTTACCGTTAGATTTGAAGTTTTTCATTTTTCCTGTAACTTTACTGTTTGATTCATTTTTAGTAAACTCTGATGTTTTGGACTTGGGCTGCTATGTCTCTTGTTTTTCTTTGAAATTTTGCCAAGCAATTTCAGTTACTTGTAAACTTTCAGTTCCAAAGAGATCATTATATATTTAAATTGATTTCATAACCTATTTGAAGGAAAGGTTTTGAAGCATGAGATAGACAAAAAGAGAAGGAACGACGTGGCCTCCAACTCTCGACGAACGACTCGAACCTGACACCTCCAGCCGAATGGGCATGCGTCGTCTACGTGTGTGGCCCTGACGACTCATCAGAGAGAGAGAGAGAGAGAGAGAGAGAGAGAGAGAGAGAGAGAGAGAGAGAGAGAGAGAGAGAGAGAGAGAGAGAGAGAGAGAAACCGAGAGCTGGGGTGTTATGACAACACTTGCTATAATATCTTCTTTGTGGTGTCAAGAAAACTTCCCTTCTCTTGTGTGCATGGATAGCATAGGACTTGGTGTGCACTAAATCAACAACTACTAGTATTGGAATGTAATACCCTAAAATTTTATACTAAATGAAATGAGATGATAAATGAAGTCCAATCCAAGAATTGGCAAGTGCAAATGAGCTCAAAAACCTCCTAGGGGAATGAAATTTAAGAAAAAGGAACGAAATGAAATCAAATGAAATGAAAAGAAATAAAACAAATCACCCAACTGATCTAGGCATCTGAAATTCATTTTATTTGTTTAATTAAGGGTTCATTTGCTTAATATGCTTCAGTGGAATCTAAATTAGAAAAGAAAATGGGCAAGAAACTAGCCAATTGAAAGTTATGAATTTCTATTAAATTCATGTGGATCCAAAATGTGTAACCACCACTAAGCATGTGCAAGGCACATGGGTGAACATACTTTGACCATGTACATCACACCCTACATACACAAGTAAACCATTTAAGCTTGTTTAGAAACCCTAAAAGAATGATTCTAGGTGCCAAGTAAATGATCATGTATGCCATGAGACGTCCTAAGGTGTTTAGAAGCGATAATAAATCATACACCTTTGATGTCAAAATAGGGATCTAATCCATATTAGAAAGTTGCCTAAGCCTCTTTGTGACACCAAAAAGAAAGGGAATCCAATAATATAAACTTTCTATGAGCACAATTAGAAATAATATCTCATGTTGATTCAAGAGCCTAGATTGGAAGTTTGGAACTATGATCATGTGTCCGCCAAATTTAGATCATGTACACACTAGCCACCATGCTCAACGTCCATAGGACAGAAATGGGAAAGATTCCATGAGTGAAATGATCTTATCTAGTGCACATCAAATAATGATCACATACTCCCTATGCTTAACGCACCACTATGAACCAAATTAGAAGTTTTTAAAACTTGGATGATCACTAACAACTGGACATTCAAGGAGGAAAGTTGCTTATTTGTGAGAAAATGAAATGGTTCCTTGCTCACACCCTTTCCATCCAAGCAAGGCATCCAAGGAAAGATTCTAATGTTCTCTTATTGTGACGCCCACGTAAAGAAACAAGATTAGAAAGATTCCATGTTATCTTAACTTGACATCCAAACAAAGAGATCAACTAGGAAACTTGTCATGAACACAAAATCTGATCTAAAATGGATGTCCTAAGTGATTTAGAAGTTATCCTAAAGCCGATTTGTGTTCACACACATAAAGGAAACAAAATGAGGACCACATCTTGGAAATTAGAAACCATATCTTGCAAATTTCCAAACCGTACACACTTTGGTTTATGGAAAGATGCTCAACTTGTGAGCTGCCCAAGCTGCCCAAGATGTCCCCCCTAGCCTCTTGAGAATTTGTATAAACCCCCCTTGTGCACACTTCTTCATCATCCCAAAGCAAGAGTTGACATTTCCCTCTTAGCTTGTTCTAGCCTTCTTCTTGGCAACCCTTTTGTTCTTAAGTGATCTTGAAGTATTTTTGAGTGTTTTGGTGTTTAGTTGAGTGTTCTTGAGTTTTCTTTGAAGTGCTCGACATGTTGAAAGAAGGAACCTCTGCTGAAAGTTTGAGAAAAAGCTTAATAAGGTGGATGTTTGAGTTTCTAGCATGTTTATGCATATTTTATTTTTAGTTTAACATGTTTACTTTCAGTTTTCAACATGTTTAACCATGATTTAAATTCAGTTTATTATGTATGCACGTTTAAGTATTCATAATACCTTGCCATGCCTAGTTTTCATGCTTAGGTTTGATTTGAATTATGAAGCATGCTATGTATGGTTTTCATGCCTTTTCGAATGTTTTATTCTTGATTTATTATTCTGATTTTAAATTCATAATTATGTGGGAATTAAGTTTAAGACTTTGAAGTTTATGAACCATGTATCGTGATAGCAATCTAAGTGTGCTATGAGGTTTTTTTTTTACATATACTTAGTGCATATGGGTCTCATCACCAAGTGTGGTTGAGTATGAAATAAAATACTTGGAATAGGGACATGAGATCCTTATTTCGATGGAATATGATAAGATAAATTGTCTTTTCATCCAAGAATGGAGTGTTTTGATAAGAAACCAAAGGATTAGAACCCCTTTCAATCTTAATGTCAACTATAAACAAAATGTTGTTTGAAACACCTAATGTATGCAAGTGTTTGAATTTGGATGTGCTTTTGATTTAAATTAGTAATTTAGTTGTTTATAAAATGATCCATTGGGCTATGTGTTTATCTTTTCCTCATATTTTTCAGGAAATTGAATCATGAAGACTACTGAAAATTAGATAAGGTTTTAAATTTGAAAATTCATATGTAAGGGCATGTTGCCCAAATTTTGATTTTTTTTTTAAATTAAAACTTTTCTGAATTTAGTTTTTAATTTGAGTTATGTACTCTTTTGTTATTTGAAATTCAAGTATGTACTTCTTTATTATTTTATTAAATCAATAAAGATTAAAGATTTTTTTATCTCCCTTGTAATAGTCTTATTAAATTAAAGTTAAATTATTTGGATTGTGTACTTATTATGAATTAATAAGACTTGAGATAATTGAAATAAAATGTGATGCAAGTTGTATACTTGTAATTTGTAATCAGACCCCGACCCGCCTTGTGGTTAAGTCTAATTAAAAGTCTCCGGAGTTGGGGTGTTACAAAAGGTGGTATCAAAGCCTAGGCTTTAGGTTCCTTGGGCTAGAAATAGAAAATCAAGCCTAAATATGTGTTGTTGAACTAGAAGTAGAAAGTTAGCCTAATACCTACGGTGGTATCAGACTTAGGAAACTAGAATGCCCTACCTTCTATTTTTAAAACTAAAAAACGTTTTAGAAAGTATTTTGAAAAAGGAAATATATGTTTTGAAATGATTTGTTTGGAAACAAAGACTGCAAGATGAGCTGATGGTGGGTAAGCCTTGTCTCGAATCAAGCTAAACATTGAAAAGGAGGTGAGTTATCTTGTCTAGAAAGTGTGGTAGCTAAGTAGACTTTGGTCTCACCGCCCGATCTGAAGGTTCTCATACCAACTTGTACGAGTGGCCTGAGTTGAAAAACACCTTTACTTTCTATAAAAAAAAATTAGAAGATGAAAAATTAGGGCAAGAAACTGACTAGAAGTAAAAAAAGATGCCAAAGATGGTGTCTTGACTAGACAAAAGGTTGTGAGTCAACCGGATTTAAACCCTGAGTCTAGGGAAGTGACCTTGGGTAGAAACATGAGTGAAACAGTGAATCAAAAGCATAAAACTTTAGGAAATAGGTTAGAGACTGAAAATGTGTAAGAACGGAATCTTTGTTTGGTTAGGAAACGAGATCAAGAAGATTCTATATCTCTAGTTTCTATGTAGTATGAGATGCATAGGAATTCAGGGGTATGGATGAAGCTTGGACTCAGAAAATGATGAACTATGTTTCGCGAATGATTTGCGACTTTGGACAAACTTGTTTATCTATGCTTGACTGATATGGGATGGTCATGTATAATGGGCTCAAAAAACCTTAGTTATCAAAACATTTGTGAAATTGTTTGGCGTGACAATTTTCTGAATGGAAGTCTAAGTGGAAGTGTAAGTGGCACGGGTAGAGTAGTATGTGGCACTTGAACCTAGAAGCTTAGATTGAAGCTATGCTAGCGTGAAACTACTTGATTGTATGATTGTTGAAAAACATGCTTGATTTGTTTATATGTATGTCATATGAAACCAAATCCCATACCCAAGAACAAACAAGAACCTAGAAGCATAAATTGTTAGGCCACTGAACAAATCGAGAACTTAGAGACATGAATCTAGAGTCATGATAGTACGAATGTTTGACGAAGCAAATGCTGACAAGATGTTAAACTTGTAGATAATGGCTAAAATAAGAAGATATGATATTCAATCCACCACTTCTGACGAGATGGAGCAGAGGGATCATGAAATACTTGCTGGCATAAAATCCCAAAATGAGAATATGATGAATGAAGTTGCTCAAAAGGTTATGGATCAGCTAATGAGGGCTCTTCCCCATATACTCCCTCAGGCAATACCTCAGCTACAAGTGCCTAAACCCATCTAGGTTCAGCGACCAACACTTGTGGCCCAAGCTCCCGAAACGTCAGAGGATTCAGGATGATGGGAAATAGAGGAAGATGCTGATGGAGCTATAGAAGCTCCACCCTTCACATTTTGAAGGTGCAATTGATTATATCTCGATAGACCATTAGTATCAAGATATGGAGGAACATCTAAATGTGTTGAAGGGAAGGGTGGCACTAGTCACATGCCACTTCAAGGGACTGCCTAGAAGTTGGTGGCGTATGATGAGGATGGACCCTAACATGGATGTTGATGCTATGAGCTGGGAGAAATTCATGGAGATATTTTATGAAAAGCTCTTTTCTGAAGCAACCTTGAACAAGCTATAGAAAGATTTTGTCTGGTTAAACTAGAAAGAGATGATTGTAACTGAGTATGAAAGAAAATTCACTAAATTGGCCAAATTCATGCCATAACTAATAAGGGAAGAGAGAATGAAGGTCAACTGATTTGCAAAATGTAACACCCAAACCCCCTAGAGACAAGTTTAAGCTTAACCACAAGGCGAGTTGGGTCCTATGTTACATTTACAAGTACACAACTTGTATCTCAATTCCTTTATTCTAACACTTATTGAAATATTCATAAATACACTTTCATTGAGTTTAATTTTCAACAAGATAATACAAGTGAATAAAGAAAAACTTCAAACTCTTTAATTATTCAAAATAAAGAAATATATTATTGAATTCATATAATCCAAAGAAAGAGTACATAACTCTAAAATTTAAAACAAAAATTCAGCGGAAGTCTTTATTCAAAGTTTGGACAATATGCTCTTACATAGAAACTTTCTAAAACTTAGAAATAATCTAATATCCATGGCCTTCATGATTCAAGTCAATTTTTTGAAAAATAAAAGGAAAGGGTGAGCACATAGCCCTGTGGATCATTCATTAAACAACTAAGTCACTATTTCAAATCAATAACACATCCAAATTCAAACACTTTTATGCATTAAGTGATTCAAACAACTTTTTGGTTGTAGTTGATGTTAAGACTGAAAGGGGTTCTACTCCCTTGATGTTCGTAATTTAGATACCCCTCTTTAGGGTGTAAAAACATTTCTTTGTCACTTTCCATTGGATGCCACATACCAAACATCCCTTAGTTGCGCTTCGCAACCACATACTCCAAGCATGTGTTAAGAACACCCATAGCACCCATACGGGTCACTATGACAGTACGTGGTTCTTATCTTCAATTTCTTATAGTTAAGAATCACATAATCATAAAAGAAATTCAAAATGTAAATATCAAAATTTTAAAAAACCAAGAAAGCATGAAAACATTACATAACAATCTTGAAACATTGAATTAAATCGTAAACATGGATTCTAAGCATGACATGCTCTCATGAGTAATTACAACATAAAAAAATGCTAACTAAAATATGATTAAACATGCTGAAACTAAAATAAGACATGCTGAAAATTAAATTTAAACAAGCATGAACATGCTAGAAATTTAAAATAGCAAAGTAGAGGTTTAAGAAATCTCCTCCACCTTAATTCAAGTTTCTTTGTAGAATCCGACAGAGGTTCCCCTCATCCACCACTTTTAGAACTTCTAATCACCAAAAAAAATACTTTAGCAACTCTCTAAAGCGCTAAAATAAGAACTTCTCACACAAGAAAGAAAAGAGAGTGAGAAGGGGTGCCAAGAAGAATGTCAGAACAAGCAAAGAGGGAAGTGTCAACTCTTTTGCTTTGAGATGAGACGAATGTGAGCAAGAGAAGGTATTTATAGGTGTTTATGAGCACAAGGGGGGCATTTAGGGAAGCTAGGTAGCTCACCACATCTTAGCATGTTTCCAAACTCATAAGGGGATGGTTTGGGTGAAAAAGGCAAGTGTGCTCATGGTTGGCAAGTGGGACCACTAAGGTTTCCAATCGAAGCATCAAGTGTTAACCAAAACGATCCCATGTACCAAAGAGAATGATCAAGTGTGCACCCACATAACCCAAAAATGTCCCAACCATGCACATGTGAGCAACCAAATTAGAAGTGTTAAATGTCTAATTAGAGCCAAAATCCATTGAGTTTCATTAGAGCCAAATTGGAAGTTGACATTGTTAAATGTTTAATTAGAAGTGTGTGCACATGTGTGCACATTGTTATTTTTGGTTAACATGTGTGCACATTGTTATGTACTCAATCTTTGATTGAAGAATGCAACTTTTTTTATTTTATTTGAATAAATAAAGAGTTTAAAGTATTCATTTATCTAATTGTATAGCCTTATTGAATTGAAATTTAATACATTGTGATGTATCCATGAATGTTTTCAATAAGTGTTTAAATAAAGGAATTGAGATGCAAGTTGTGTACTTGTAAATGTAACAATGGATCCAACCCCGCCTTGTGGTTGAGCTTGAACCTGTCTCTTGGGGGTTGGGGTGTTACAAAGGTGGTATTAGAGCATCCATTTAAACACTATTGTGATTGAGAAGAAGAAGAAGTTTGAGAACATTATTGTGAGGGATCTCTTTTATTCTTGGAATGAGTGATTGTGAACAACTTATGGGGGTTTATATAGGAGCTCATGAGCATATGAGACGTCCTTAGGCAGCTTCCTACTTTTGAGCAAGTTTCCAAATACCAAAAGAGAAATATGGCAAGTTTGCACAAGGATCACTAAACTTGCCAATTTTCTTATGAGCCATGATTTGGTTCTTCATTAAATTTCTTAATTAATATCAAGGAATATTTTCAGACTTAGAATAATGCTAATATCACTATGGGACGTCCCAAGTTAGATTAGATCATGCTCATATAATATTCTTATTTGGATTCATAGCTTGTTCATCACACAACTCATATGGGAAACTTTCCTATTTTCTATTCTTGGACACCAAGAATGGGGAGTATGTTATCAGCCTTGAGAGGACACTAGATCATGGTTTTAGGAATCCAATGTTGGCTCATGGTAACATTCTAATCGAGCTTACATGAGGGTTGGTGCACCACATGGTCTCTTCCCTTGAGTTGACACCAAAAGAGAAGGAAAGCTTCTAATTTTGGAATCTTCTGATTTTGATTGTGTGGACAACAAGGGATGGCTAGGGTTTGGCTCTAATTAGACATTTAACACTTCTAATTTGGTTACTTACATGTGCACACACTCACATGTGCATGGTTGGGACGTTTTTGGGTTATGTGGGTGCACACTTGATCATTCTCTTCAGTACATGGGATCGTTTTGTCTTGATTCCTAATCATGGGTGATGCCCCATATATGTGAGTGCACTGAAATATTTAAATGGTACATAGGATCATTTCATATAGATTCAAATAAAGGAATATCCCATGGAGCTTAGGGTAGGGTAGGATTTACATGATCTTGGTATTCCACCCATGTGACTCATACATGTTAGGGGTACCCATAACTTCATGGGTTCACAAAAATAAAATAAAAATTAATATCTCCTTATTTACATGAAAATATGATTTATATCCTATAGTTTTGGAATCACATGAACCTAATGCACATTTTAAGATATGGTTTGGCCCAAGGTGATTTTTCCTCATAAACTTTCCTTATTTAAAACCCACTGAGGTCATTAGGCAAATGAAAATCCAAATCTTGGCCAATTGTTCTGATTTTCGGATGTCATTCATTTTGTTAGTTCATGTCATTTCATTTCGTTTCAGGTCATTTCGATCCCCCGAAGTACCCTATGATTCTTTCTAATTTGGACCCCCTGAAGGGCGTTTGGCAAATGAAAACCTTAACCTCGACCAATTGTTGTAATTTTTTGATATGTTGTCCCCTTAGTTGGTTCATGTCAGCTTACTTCATTTTAAGTTGTTTTTGGTCCCTAAGGGTCACTAAATGAGAGTTTCAGAAACCTGCCAAATTTAGCCCTGAAATGAGCTCGGTTTCATTTTGCACCCAAATTTCACTGAATAAATGATAAATTTCATTTAATTGAGTATAGAGGATTTTGGGTATTACACAAAGGGTCTCAAGATGGGGATCCGAAAGATAGTAAAGACTTTGAGCTTAAAGACATATAAAGATGTCTTGGAAAAAGATCTAACATTGGAATAAGAGCTCAACCTGGAACAAAGGTTGAGGGAAAAGAATAAGAAGCTAGGGAATAGAAAAGATCATAGCTCCCAGAAGAAAAGCAAGAGTGGTGGGAAGGTGCCACAAAAACAAGGGTAGGCCAGAGACGAGTCTAAAGAACAGGCCAGAAAGAAAAAACTGTGCTATGTGTGCAGGCAGAAGGGTCATTATGCTAGGATTTGTCGTACTACCCTTGCTTAGGCTCCTTAGCAACAACATTAGAGGGAGGAGGTCAGAACAGTCGCCCTCAGGGGAGGCAACAACAGCAAAATGCCAATCATTGGCAAAATGAGGTTCGTGGGTAGAATGTTCGATGTTGAGAATCAGGAAGACCAAGTCCCTACAGTGGAATGTACATTTCTTTAGTTTAATGTTGTTATTAGACCACTATTTGACTCGGGTATCTCTAAGTCTTTTATCTCTGAAGAAATAGTTGATAGGTTACAACTTGTGACAAAACACTACCCATAACTTTGAATGTGTCCACACTAATGGAGACCATTGTGACTTAAAAAAAATGTATAGTTGTGACCTAAGGTTCGAGGATAAACTCATAACAGTTGATCTATGTACCTTACCTTTTTATGGCTATGATGTAATCTTGGGGATTATCCTAAGAGACCAGTAACCATAACCCTACCTTCGAGGGGGAGACCTATAAAATCAACGTGGATAAGCAGAGACTACCGAGAAGTCCGACTGTAGCCATGCTGAACTTAAGGTATGACAATGAGTTCGAGGAACTCTTTGAAGAAGAACCTATTGAACTAAAGAGAATCCAAGAACTAGCAGTAGTTAGTGAGTATGAAGATGTGTTTCCAAATGACTTACCTGAACTACCACTTCAAGATTGAACTTTACCCTGGAACCAATCCTATAGCCATACCTCCTTATAGAATGGCTCCAGTAGAATTGATTGAGTTGAAGTCTCAAATAGATGAGCTTAGGGAGAAAGGATTCATCAGGCCAAGTGAATCACCTTGGGGAGCTCCTGTACTATAACACCCCAACCCCTGCATTCTTTGAGCATTGGACATAACCACTATTCTTTGACAGTGGACTTAACCATTTGGCGTGTCGGGCCGGTGTTACTTTACAAGTGACACACACTTGACTTTCTATTTTTTAATACCTCATGCCTTAGAATAGATTCAAGAATACAAATATCATTCAATAAAATCAAGGAAATTCAAGATAAAGAAAAACTTAACTGCTTCATTCATAAAAAAGAAAATACATAACTTTATAATGTAAACTATTACATTGTTGATCAAAAGAAATTCATAACCTCTAAAATAAAATAAAATTTCAGCGAAAGACTTATTCAAAATTGGGCAACATGCCCTTACATTAAAAAGAAACTTTTAAAAAATAGAAACTTACAAAAATTCAATTTTCATGGTCTTCATAATTTAATTTCCTGAAAAAAAAAGAGGAAGGGGTGAACACAAAGCTCAGTGGATCTTTTTCAAACAACCATATTTCAAATTCAAACCAATAATGCATTCATATTTCAAACACTTGCATATATTAGACGATTCAAATAACATTTTTGTTTAAAGTTGAGATTTTAGACCAAATGGGTTTTTAAACCCTTGATGTTCTTAACAAAGTACCTCCTTAGAGTGAAATATAGCTTTTCTTAGCAAATTTCATTGGACTTTTGGACTTCAAGGGAACTTACCCACCAACCAAGTACTTTGGTCTTAAAACCATATGAACTAATCATATGAAAAGAACATCCATAGTAACCCACATGTTCACTATGATGGTACGTGGTTATTTTCACCATCATCTTTTGTTAATTCTTGAATCATCAATTAAAAATCAAAATATGAAGCTAAGATCAATAAAAATTCAGAATATAAGCATTATGGAAATCAAATCATGGAACATCCATAATCATACATCATTCTTTAAAATAAAACCTAAACATGATACTAAACATGGCATGATCACTATGAATGCATAAATTCGAACAAGAATCGAATATGAAACTGAAATATATTGTAAAAGACTAGAACTGAAATTATTTTAATTTCAAAAACCAAACAATGAACATGCTAGTAATTAGAATAAGAAAAAGGGGTGTTAGAAAAATTACTTCCACCTTATGATGCTTTCTCCCCAAAGTTTGAGCAAGAGTTCCCAATGTACAAGCACCAAGAAAATCATCCAACATGAATCCCCAAACCAAGAACTTCTCACACTCAAGAGGGAAAAGAATGGTGAGAAGGGATGCCGAGAAGAGGGCTTAGAGAACAAGAGGAAATCTCAACTCTTGGTTCTTGGGATGAGAGGAATGGTGAGCATGAGGGGGTTTATATAGAGTTTAAAATGACATAGAATGGCAAGTTTATGGTATTCTCCTTGTAGGAAACTTGCTAATTCTTCAAAATTTCGTGCCCCCCAAGCATAAGAAAATAACAAGTGCATTGGAATAATTTTTTTGGAATTTAAAAACATTTTTTCAGACTTTTTTGGAATTTTTTCGGATTTTTATTCGAATTTTTAAGTTATTAAACTCGGTTTAATCAGAGCTTTGATCTGGACCGTTGATGATCCTCGATCGCAGCACTCAAATCACGATCAAGATTTACGAATTTGTTGTAGATCGTCAGATTTCCTCGATCGTAACACAGATCAGGACGCCTCAGATCTCGTTCGTTAGATGAGCCTCGATTGCAACACAGCCGTTCACGATCAACGAAACCAGTGTAGACTGTTGATCAACCTCAAGCGCAGTACTGAATCGCGATCAAGATTAACGAATTCGTTGTGGATCGTTGATCAACCTCAAGTGCAACACTGGATCACGATTAACAAAATGGGTTTGATCTTCACCATTGGATGGACCTCGAGTGCAGCATCAGATCGTGAACACCGATCTAGGCCGCACGATTAACTTCGAGTGCAGTGTCGTTCGCGATCAACGAAGCAAATCCGAACCGTTAGATCAGACTGATCAATTCTGGGCCTTTGGATTTTAGTGATTCGGTGCTCATGAACACTATTTTGGGCTTCGATTTGCTTCATTAGATCGGACAAATCAAGTTTGGATCGTTGGATGCAGTTTCTAATTATCAAATTTGCTTTTTAACGTTGCTATTATCCGAAAATTGCCGATTACAAACTTTCTAATTGATGTAAAAATAGATTTTTGCACATGTCTTTCCATTTTATTAATTTTCTAATATTCCCTCCTTTCTATTTCTTTAATATTGTATTTATTTTCTATTTTATTAACATTGCCAACAATTAATAATTTATGTTTCTTTATATTATTTTTCATTTTTTCATTTCTATGTATTTATCTCATATTTTTATTTTCAGAGGGTACGAATAATTATATAATTCACTCTACTTATTGGATAATTAAATACATAATTGCATAATTAATTAATATTTGATAATTCCACTAACCTTATATCATTAGTTAGATTATCTTATTAATAAGGTTTCATTAGCCTCCAATTTTTTTTTGTTTCATTCATAATTCTTTGTTGACAAAATAATGAGGTATTACATGTACTTTTTGTCAAGAAAAAAGATGGTTCCACGAGACTATGTGTCGATTACCAAAACCTTAACCAAACAACCATAAAGAATAAGTAACCTCTACCGAGGATCGGTGACCTATTTGATCAATTGAGAGGAGCCACTCATTTCTTGGAGATTTATCTTAGGTAGGGATATCGCCAATTGAGAATCAAGGAGTTTGATATACATAAGACAACCTTCAAAACAAGATATGGACAGTTCAAGTTCACCATGATGCCTTTTTGTTTGACCAATGCCCAGCAACATTCATGGACTTGATGAACCGAGTGTTTAAATAGTATCTTGACCAATTTGTGGTGTTATTCATAGATGACATCCTAATCTACTCCAATTCAGAGGCTAAACACCTAGAACACTTGTGGATAGTGTTGGAGACCTTCAAAAGACATAAATTATATGTCAAGTTTAACATGTGTGAGTTTCAGACGAAGACGGTCAAGTTCCTTAGTTACGTAGTAACAGTGGAAGGCATCTCTATAAACCTAGAAAAGGTGGAAGTTGTTATGGATTGGAAGCAACTAAAGACAATTACAAAGATTTGGAGTTTCTCAGGCCTGATGGGATACTAGAGAAGGTTTATTTGAGATTTCTCTAAACTAGTAGAACTTATGACCAAGCTAACTAGGAAGGGAGTTAAGTTCGATTGGGATGAGAAGTGTAAACAATCATTCCAAGAACTGAAGAAGAAATTGATTATAGCCCCTATCATATTTAAGCCAGCACGAGAAGGGAGAGTGAAAGCCAAGAGAGGGGCAGAGGGGAGAGAGAACAAGAAGGACTTGTCAGTTCTTGTTGGAATAAAGATAATGAGAGCATAAGGGGTGTTTATATAGAGTTTCAGTGTGTAAGAATTAGTAGGTTTGTGTGTTTCCAGACAAGAAACTTGCTAATTTCCCTCTTTTGTGCACAAGAGATGACGATTAGGGTATTGGGGGGTGCGGCGCACATTCCAGTTCGTTCCTTGCACACAATTTCGGGTTTTCGCTGTGTGTGACCATAGTTAAGACTTTTGATGAGGAACTGCAGTTACCATATAAAGGATCAAAACTTGCGATTCTAGGTCCTTTGAGTTGCAGGACCACGGTCCGCATATGGAGGACCACAATCTTACATTTCTTCTTGGATATCTTGATGCTCTTGGATGTGTGTTGGTGAGGCAAGACTGTGGTCTTGGGTTTCCTGTTTTTGGTTCGTCTTTGCACTCATTTCCTTCTATTTTTCCTTTTATTTCCAATTTCTTGTATTTCCATTTAAACCAAGAAAAACTTGCTAATTACAAAATATAATTAAAAATTCTACTAATTCTTATGATTTCAATACATATATACCTGTGGAAACGTCCAATGTATTTTCTATTATTATTTTCAAACTCTTATTTGTTGAATTTCTAATTTTTTTCAAGGTATTACAATTTCTACGGTAATGCATTATATTTTGCCTCTTGTGTCTTATTTATACTTTTGGTTACTGCAGTACTTGTTTTTTTTATCGTAGTACACAAAATTAAACCAATATTTTGACCTTTTTAATAAACCATCTTTGATACACTATGGTTTGTATTAGGTAAAGAATCATTAAATCATGTTTAAAATCTTATAAAATGTTTTAATCCATAAAACTAATGGTTTTAATCTTTAAAGGTTGAGAACTTGAGGTGGATTGGAGCAACAACATAAAGATCCAAGGGAATCAACTATTGATGTAGAGATGATTACTCTACTCTTAAATATTACTTTGGTTTTAAATATAGATCATGATCAGTCTTTTATTGAGTTCTCATCTAAAAACATGCTAGGATGTGAATGTATTTTGATTATGATTGATTAACTTCATGTATGATTGAGTTGATAATCAGTAGGCTGTATAACTTAAATCACAAGGATAACTTGCCCTAAATTACATGTAATGTGAATATCTACTAAATTGTTTGTGTTGTGACTATATGCATGATTAATTGTTTCCAAAATACTTCATATGTTCATATCCTAGAATTTTGATGTTATTGCACATGCTCGTTATATCTAAACTGGTTATCTTATTGAACAAAGATGATTATGAATCTTAACCACGTACGGGGGCAATAATCGACCATTTGGTGCCATCGTGGGTGTCCCCAACCTAGATCATTTGTTGACACTAGTGTCATCGTCGGCGATAGTGGTGATATGAAACAAAGAACCATAAGTGACATCACTTCTAAAATAGGGTCATGAATAGGTAACCAACCGTTAGGCGTTATGTGACACCCCCGCTCTTGGCTTCCATTTCTCTATCCTTATGACGAGTCGTCAGGGTTGCGCATGGAGATGACACGCGTCCATCCGGTGGGAGACGCCAGGCTTGGGTCGTTCACTGAGAGCCGAAGGCCATATGCAATTCATTCTCATTCTGTCTAGCTCACATTTCAAAACCTTTCTTTCAAATAAGTGATGAGATCGATTAAAAATGCACAGTATTCTTTCAAATACAAGTTTTTGTCAGCAAAAGGGAATTCAGTTAAGGGAAAAGCATGCAACAATTGAAGTACTCACAAAATTCAAAATGAAAAAAAATGGTTCAGAAAGAAATACAATAAGGCCCATGACCAAGTTTGATACATGCCAAAATTTATAAGAAAGACAATTTAAAAGCTGGAGGGAACATGCCCGGTTGGGTGCAAATTATGAGTTGACAAATGAAAAATAATATGTTACAGAGATATAATAAAATAAGAATTTTTGTGCAAAAATCATACATATTTCGATATAGATAGTTACCCAAAAATAAAAAAAAAAATAATATGAAATATCTGAACTATTGAGGTATAGAAATATATAAGAGAAATAAAAATAAGAAACCTTATTAAAAAAACTTATTATATACTAATTTCAAGAAAATTGGTTAATTTATATAGTCACACAAGAAATAGAAAGTTGACCAAAAAAACCATAGGTATAAAATAAAATAGGCAAATAAAATCTTAATTTGATATTTAAATAAAGATGTCAAGTAAGTAGAGTTAATTATAAAAAAAATGACATTTAAGTAGGTCTCTGAAAAAATAAAAATAAGTAAAAAAAATTTAAGGAATTACTTTCGTTTCTTTAAAAAAATTATTTAATACAAAATCTGGACAAAATTTTAATTTATAGCCTAATTGAAAAAAATAAAATAAAAAAAAATAATGTAAAAATATCAGATAAAAATAAGAAATGTTATTATTAAAGAAAGATTAGTAAGATTATTTAGTACATTAAATTATCAGTAAATTTATTTAATTAATTAAACTATATTATTAGTAAGTAATTTAATCAGTACATGTAATTTATATATTAAACTATATTATATGAAAACTTAGGCGCAACTTATTGAATAGCTTAATTGAATGTATATATTATTAAAGAAAATAGAAATAAAAAAATTTATTAGTCAACTTAATTAATAAACCCTGATTAGCAAGTTATATATTTATGGGTTACCAAAGTAAAAGTGAAAAATATTATTAATCAGTTATTTAAATAAATTATCTAGTTAGCTAGTTGGTTTGGATTTAATATATCACCAAAAAAAATGAAAACAAAATATATAGAATTTATAATTTAATTGTACAATTGAAATAGAATAGAAATATAAATTGGAGATTGAAAATTTTCAAAAATTTTGGATAATAAAAATAATAAGAAATTCAGATACTAAAAATAAAGAAAATCTCAAAATAAAAATATAGAAGTATTAGCAAATTTATATTTTATAGATATAGGTTGAAAAAAAAATTTAGCAATATATGGATTTTAAAAATTAGCAATTAAATATGTGTATAGATATGGTTTATATTAGTAAAATATAGTGAGCAAAAAAAAAACAAATTATGGGCACATTGCCCGAAATATATATATATATATGAATTGCTTTCAAAAAAAATAAAGTAAAAATAAAAAAATGTGGCACACCGAATGAAAAGAAAATAAAAATAAAAATAAAATAAATAAAAATTTGGTGGCACACCGCTCGAAAAGAAAACCAAAATAAAAAAATCAAGAGAAAATTGATCTTGATCTTGATCAAACCAAAATAATAATAATAATAATAATAATAATAATAATAATATCTAAATGTTTGATCTTGCTAATTTATATGCAAGAGAAAATTAGAAAGTTGCCTTTGGACTTGCCACCCCAAGTTAATAATTTTCACTCTCCCAAACTCTATATATAGGGGCCCTGTGCTCACAATCCTTTTTTTTTTTTATCTTAGTTTCATATTTTAAAGTTTAAATTGATGATTCAAGATTTAACAAAAGAAAATGGTGAAAATAACCATGTACCATCATAACTACATGTGGGTTGCTATGGATATTTTTTTTCATATGATTAGTTCATATGGTTTTAAGACCAAAGTACTTGGTTGGTGGGTAAGTTTCCCTTGAGTCCAAAAGTCCAATGAAATTGGCTATGAAAAGCTATATTTCACTCTAAAGATGTACTTTGTTAAGAACATCAAGGGCTTAAAAACCATTTTGGTCTAAAGTCTCAACTTTAAACAAAGGCTGAATGTATGCAAGTGTATGCAATGTGAATGTGTTATTTGATTTGAATTTGAAAAATAGTTGTTTGAAAAAGATCCACTGAGCTTTGTGCTCACCCCTTCCTCTTTTTTTTGCCAAAAAATTAAATAATGAAGATCATGGAATTTGGGTAGTTTCTATTTTAACAAGTTATTATTTTTTTTTAAGTTTTCTTTTAATGTAAGGGCATGTTGCCCAATTTTGAATAAGTTTTCTGTTGAAATTTAATTTTTAGAGGTTATGAATTTTTTCTGATCAATAATGTAATAGTTTACATTAGAAAGTTATGTACTTTCTTTTTTATGAATAAAGAAGTTAAATTTTTCTTTATTTTTAATTGCCTTGATTTTATTTAATGAAAATTTGTATTCTTGAATTTACTCTAAGGCATGAGGTATTGAAAAATAGAAAGTCAAGTGTGTATCACTTGTAAAGTAACATCGGCTTGACCCGCCAGTTGGTTAAGTCCAGTGTCAAGAAAATGGTGGTTATGTCCAATGCTTAAAGATACGAGAGTTGGGGTATTATAACTTCAAAGAAAAATGTGTTTTCACTTAAGAAAATGATTTACAATGCTAAGGAAACTAGATCTCAAAAGGGGTTTCGTGATTTACCTTAGCACAAAACGTTTTGGAGCCACAACTCCACGGATCCTCTTCTTGGTGGAGCTCGTTCTTCTCGGATCCAAGCTTACAAACCCTTAAAGAACTCAAAAGAAAAGCTAAGAAACAAGATTGGAAAACATAATGAGAGTTTCGGAGAGAAACCAGTGATTTGTGGCAGAAATCTAGATTTAGGCTTTCTGTGCGAACATTGCATTTTTATAAAAATCCATGAATTACTGCAGTCACTCGAATAATACTGTGGTAATTAATATTACTGCCATCACTGACCACGGTAACCAAGCTGATGTTCTTGCTCATTTCTAGGTTTCTTCTATGATTACCGCTATTACTATACAATTACCGCAATAATTATAGAATTACAACGGTTACTGATAGTGGTAAATAGGGAGAGTTTTTTCTTTCCATTTTTTGGGTTTGTCCAAGATTACTACTGTAATCACATTCCATTTATCGTGGTAACAATGGAATTTTGGCTTTTTGTGTCTTTTCTTCACCATTTCTCGTGTTGTCCTAATTTATATCATTTTTATATTGTTTTAAGTTTATTTGGACTTATTCTACATGATTTCGAGTATCTAATTATTTTCTTGTTTATTTAATCAATTATTTTATTTTAACTGTTCACTAGTGACGTGGAGGTCTTATAGACTTTTGGGATATTAAAACCTATCCCTCCTTAAAAGGATTTTGTCCTCAAAATTTAAAAAGATAAGTTACCAGTTCGATGTCGTCCTGTCAAATGTTTATGGTAAAGAGGTTTGGGTACTTTGTCTGCAACTCGCTCTCCAATTCCCAGATCGCCTCTTCCAGACCATGATGTTCCACAACACTTTGACCAAAGGAATGTCCTTGGTTTGGAGACTCTATACCTTACGGTTTAGTATTATGACTGCTGATTCCTCATAAGTTGCATTGTCCTAAAGTACGATCTCCTCCTAGTGTATGATGTGAGATGGATCTGGCTCGTACTTCCACAACATCGATACATGCCACACATTATGTATTAAGGACATTTGGTTTGGCAAATCTAGCTCGTAGGCACATTCACTAGCCCATTTAAGTATCTTAAATGGATCGATGAATCTCGACACTAGTTTCCCCTTGATTCCAAATCGCTTGATCCCCTTCTGTGGGCTAATTTTCATGAATACTTTGTCACCTAGTTAGAACTCTAAGGGTCTTCTTCTCTTGTCTGCATAGCTCTTCTGCCTACTCTGAGTTGTGGCTAGTCTCTTCTGAATCTTCTTTACTTAAGTATTCATCTCTTCTACCAACTCAGGTACTATGAAAACCTAATCCTCAAAGTTTTCCCAATAAGATGGCAATTGACAGGGTTTGCCGTAGAGCGCTTCATATAGAGCCATCTGTACACTCGCCTAATAACTGTTATTATAGGCGAACTTTACCAAATGTAGCTACTTGCTCTAATTGCCCTTAAAATTAAGTATGCACTCTCTCAACATATCTTCCAATATCTAAATGATCATCTCAGATTGCCCATTGGTCTAAGGATGAAATATTGTGCTCATAGTGAGTCTGCACCCAAGCTCTTTTTGTAAGCTCTGCCGTAACTGAGACATGAATCTGGAATCTCTGTTTAACACTAAAGTCTTGGGAATACCATGCAATCTCACAATCTCCCTGACGTACAATTCTCCAAGCTTCCCAACTAAATCTGTAAATTGAATGGGTAAAAATGGGCTACCTTCGTCACTCGATCCATAATAACCCATACGTGTCTTCCCCTTTCTAATTCCTTGACAAGCCACTGACAAAATCCTTTACAATATTGTCCCACTTCCATTCTGGTATCGGAAGTGGTTGCAATAGTCCTGACAACTTTCTATGTTCAACCTTCACTTGTTGACATGTTAGACACCTAGAAGCATACTTGGCTATGTCCCACTTCATACCTCTCCACCAATAGGTCTTCTTGAGGTTTGGTACATCTTGTCATCTCTCGGATGCATCATGTACTTAGTCTGATGAGCTTCATCCAAGATGGTTCTTTTGCTTTGCCCACTTCCTGGCACGCAGATTCTATTTCCAAGCCTCAACATACTCTTTGCATCAATTCTGAAGTCTGTATGCTTGCCTTGCTTGACACCCTCTGTGAGATCAATAATCCACTTGTCACGTTTCTGCTCATTTGTGATTTGGGGTAAGAGATCTGGTTGGCAAGTCATAGCATACAAATATGCTCGTTCCTCATCCGAAGTCATACCCAAGTTATACTTACTGATCAGCTGATACATTTGCCCTTTTTCCTCATCTTTCTTGTTGAACTTTCTACTCAGCGCATTAGCCACCACATTGGCTTTTCTCGGATGGTAGTGCAGCTGAAAATCATAGTCCTTCAAGAATTCTATCCATCTTCACTGTCGAAGATTTAATTCCTTCTTGGTATAAATGCATTTCAAACTCTTGTGGTTAGAGAATAAATCAAAATTCTCCCCATATAAGTAATGCCTCAAAATCTTCAATGCGAAGACAATCACTACCAACTCCAAATCATGGGTAGGGTAGTTCATTTCATAGATCTTCAATTGCCTTGAACATGAGCTACTACCTTTCCTTCTTGCATCAACACTATGCCTAATCCAATCAGCAAAGCATCGGTGTATAGTTTGTACTTCAAAACATGTGTAGTTGTGACTAGAACAGGTGTTGAAGTTAACATTTTCTTAAATTCTTGGAATGCTTATTCACATGTATCATTCTAGAGGAACTTCTCTCCCTTTCTAGTTAACTTTGTCATTGGTCTAGCTAATTTCGAAAAGTCTTGGATAAATTTGTGGTAGTATCCAGCTAAACCTAAGGAGCTTCTTATTTTTGTGACACTGGTAAGTTGCTTCCAATTGGATACCGCCTCTACTTTTTTAGGGTCTAATGATATCCCTTCAGTTGAAACAACATGGCTAAAGAACTTAACCATTTCCATGCAAAACTGACACTTCCTAAGCTTGGCATATAACTCGTTTCTCCTCAAGACCCCCAAGATAATATGTAGGTGCTCCATATGCTCAGCCTCTGATTTGGAGTAAATCAGAATGTCATTGTAATACCCCGATTATTTCTGTATATAAATGTATACATATGTGATTTAATTGATTAATTGGTATAAATACATGCATATATATATATATATATATATATATATATATATATATATTAATTAGTGCCTATATGTGTGACATTTTAATTGGTATATATTAATTTATGTGTATATACTATTTTGAAGTGATATACAATTAATTATTTAATTAATTGGTGTACAAGTATATATATGTGCACATATAGATATATATTAATTAATTATAATTAATATATGTATTAATATAGTACTACTAAGAATATAGTAGGGTTAATTAATAATAAAATGTAGTAAAAAAAGAGAGAAATATATATATAAGTCAATAAAAAAAGCAAAATTTGAGTGCATGGGCTTTGGGCCCATGCGTTGCGCGCGTCTAGACCCATGCGTTGCTCACAGACACGTTGGGCCGTGTGCGAAATCGTGCACGAGCCTACGTGTGCCAGTGCGCTGATTTATTAAAAAAAAATTTAAAAGAAAAAAACAAAAGAAAATAAAAAAACGAAAAAAATTTGAAAAAAATACAAAAAAAAATACGAGAAAAAACTTAAAAATCAAAACCCAAACCCTAGCCGCCCGAACTAAGCAAAAATGAAAATTTTCCTGATTTGGAAGGCGAAAAATGATGAATATGACCTTCAGAGACTCTATATAAATCCCCCTACCCTACCCATTTCATTCATTCTAGAATAAGAGTTGAAATTCCTTTTGCTCTTTCTCTGCCTCCTTCTTGGCACCCTCAGCCCCTTTTCTTTTCTTGAGCTATTCTAAATAGCCTGCGAAGTAGTAGCAACAAAGTGCTATACAAATTTAGGAAGCAATCTCGATGTGAAATTCTTTCCCTTTCTTTTAATTTATTATTTTGATTTAAATAATGCTTGCTTGTGTGCTTAGTTTATTTTATGTTTTTAATTTATTATATTGCTTATGACTGAGAGAGTATGCTATATAGTTGCGTCTTATAAAATCTTCTATATCAAAAATCGAAAGTTGTTTTTTTTATGTGAAAGAGTATGCTCAGTAGTTGCGTCTCGTACAATCTTTTACATCAGAAATCAAAAATCTATGTTTTTGTTGATTTATGATGTTATACTGTTGGTATGGTTAATCATTGTTGAAATATTTATTTATAGTGCTTTTATAAACAAAAATAAGATTAAATAAGATTTCAACCACGTTCTGATACAGGAACGAACTTTCTGTGTTCCATGCAGAATTGAACTTTTGAACTGGTTGTCAAGATTGACACCAGAATGGAATGAGTTTTAGAATGATCCCACTAGAGAAGAGTTTGAGTTTCAGAAAAGATTTCTCTCCGTAGATCTAGAGCACAGAGGTTATCCCCGTTTAGTCTAAATTACGACAGAAATAATATGTTGTTTGAATCAATTAAATCTCTGGAAGTGTTTAATATGCCTATATTATTTAGTTAGAATAATGAATTAAATAGATGGAATGATTCACTGGGCTTTTTAGCTCACCCCCTTATTTTTCACATTTTAGGAAATTAATTTAATTATTAGCCTACATAGAAGATTATTTCTTAGAAATTCTTTTTATTTATTTCATTATAGGGCACGTGGGCCCAAGCTAAATTATTTATTTCAGTTTTGAAATTATTCTTCCACTTTAACAATTCATGTATTATGAATTTGAAAATAATTAAATAAAGGATTTTATTTATGAGGCTATGAAATATTTTTGTACATAGACTAATATGTGCCGGAAGTTTCTTAGAAAGGAAAAAAAAGGTAACACGGGCCTGTCTCTCAGGCGGCCCAAGATTATTGATTGAAGAAAATTATACCGTCAAATGACATGAACGATAGGGCTCAGGAGGTGGGGTGTTACAAAGGTGGTATCAGAACCTAGGCATTAGATGCCTTGGGCAAGAATTAGAAGAAATTGATTAGTCAGGGAAGACTATTCATTTATTTAATTTAGAAGACCTGCCTCCTATTTTGAAAATTGAAATGATTTTGAAAAAATGCTTTTCGAAAAAAGGATATATGTTTTCAATGGTTTTGTTTGGATACAAAGACTACAAGTTGAACTAATAGTGGGTAAGCCTTGTCCCGAGCAAAGCTAAACATTGAAAGGGAGATGACTTATCCTGTTCTAGAAAGCACGGTTGCTAAGTAGACTTCGGTCTTGCCGTCCGATCTGGAGGTTGTCTTACCAGCTCATACAAGTAGTCAGAGTTGAAGAACACAATTCTTTTTCTACAAGAAAACCAAGGGAGGAAACTAAGAGCAAGGAATTTACTATAGTTAAAAAGAGATGCCAAGGGTGGTATCATGGAAAATTGTAGGTTCGATATAAGGTCTTTTTAACCAGAAATTGAGAACCTAAGTCTAGGAAAGAGGCCTTAAGTAGAGAGTTGGGGTTTGCCAAGGGTGGCACAGTGAATCATGAATAAACTTTTAGTACATAAGTTAGAGACTGGAAATGTGTGAAAAACGAACACTTATTTGGTCAAGATATGAGATTGGGAGGATCCCGTATCATTGGTTTCTATGTGGTATGGGACACATAAGAATTCGATGGTACAGAAGAATCCTAAACTCGGAGAATGATGGACCATGTTTGGTGAATGATCGATGGCTTTGGACGAACTTGTTTCCTATGCTTGGCTAGTATAAGACAGTCAAGTATAGTGGGGCTTGGGAAGCCTTAGAAATCGAAACATTCGTGAAATTGATTGGGTGTAGTGAAATCTTTGGGTGGAAGTCTATGTCACAGGGCAAGGTTGGTATGAGACACACGAACCTGGAGGCATAGGCGGAAGCGTAAAATTTTACTATGCTAGCATGAATTTCTTGAATGATTGAATGCATGATGATCTTACTGCTTGTATGAAACCAAATCCTATACCCAAAAAACAAAAGTGACTTAGAAGAATAAATTATTAGGCTACTAAATAGATTGAGAACCTAGAGACATGAATCTAGAATCATGATAGAACGGACTAAACAAAAATGGCAGAAACGAATACTAAATTGGCATTAATGTGTAGATAATGGCTGAACCTAGGATATTTGCAACAAGAGGTGCTACATTTGATGACACTGACTTTCAGGAAGCGCATAACGACATGGCTGAGGTTAGGATTGAATATATGATGAATGAAGTCACCAGAAGAGTGATGGAACAAATAGAGTGGACACTAACTGAAATGATACCAAAGGCGGCACCATAGCTGTAGGTGCAGGAACAGATTCTGATGCAACAACCAATGCAAACACTTGAGATTCTGGATCATCAGGAGGAACTAGAGGACCTGGAAGACAGTGAACATAGAAAGTTACTGTTAGAATTAAGGAAACTGGGACCATCATAATTCTATGGTACTACTAATAGCTTAACAATAGACCATTGGTACCAGGAATTAGAAAAACACCTGGATGTGTTAAGAATAACGGGTCCTAGTAGGGTAGCGTTGGCTACCCATCAATTTAAGGGACCAGCTAGAAGCTGGTGGCAGATGGTAAATGCAGACCTGACCATTAATGTTAGCTGAATAACCTGGGAAGAATTTAAGAAGATATTTTACGAGAAATTCTTCTCGGAAGGAACACTGACAAAGATGCAAGAGGACTTCATTCAGTTGAAGCAGAGAGAGATGACGATGGCTGAGTATGAGGCCAAATTTTTCGAGTTGGCAAAGTTTTCACCTAAATTAATCAGTGAAGAGAAGAATAAGGTCAACCGTTTCACTCAGGGTTTCAAGATTGAGATTCAAAAATTTATAAAGACAGCCGACCCAAAAACATATAGAGAAGTCGTAGATAGGGCATTAACCTTAGAGCAAGAGCTGAATTTTGAACAAAGGTTAAGGAACAGGAACAAGAGACTAGAAGGTGACAGAGATCACTAGGGAGATCAAAAGAGAACGAATGTTAATTAGAACAACTGAAACAAAATGCCCCAATGGCAAAATCAACCCAAAACGGAAGAACAATTAGCAGTGGCCAGACGTCAAGGGCAGTGTTTCAAATGCAATTAGCGAGGGCACCTAGTGAAGTTTTGTCCTAGCAAAACCTAGACACAACAATAGCAACAACATCCAAATTGTCAAGGTGGAGAACAAATTATGCGTCCTAAACAACAACGACCTCGACAGAACAACAACCAAGGGCAAAACCAAAACCAAGGTCTTGAGTAGAGCCAAGCCAGAGTATTCGCTATCGCAGACTTCCCTGTTGATGACGTTCCTGAAGAACAAGTTCCTCAATAGTAACCCTCACACTACGTTAAATGAACTATTAGGTTAAATTTATTTTCTAAGGGAAGGTTGATTGTAATGTTCGAAGCCTTGATGAGATCATTTTGAATAAAGTAAGAATTTTGAGAAATTTATGAAGTTGCAAAAAATATATTTCTAAATTTCTTACCAAGATCAAAGTTTACCTTGACAATGTGCAACGCCTTAGCTTTGTAGTTCCTAAAACAGCAGGAGTTGTCACTAAAATTCATAAAAGAGTCATCCAAGACTAGGGATACGTGACAAAATAACATAAAGTGAACTAGTGTAAATTTTGAGGACAAAATTCATTTAAGGGGGGTAGATTGTAATACCCCGATTATTTCTGTATATATATGCATACAAATGTGATTTAATTGATTATGTATAGACACATGCATATATATTTATTAGTACCTATAGGTGTGACATTTTAATTGGTATATATTAATTTGTGCATATATATTATTTTGAAGTGATATACAATTAATTATTTAATTAATTGGTGTAAAAGTATATATATATGTGTACATATAGATATATATTAATTAATTATAATTAATATATGTATTAATATAGTAATACTAAGAATATAATAGGGTTAATTAATAGTAAACTGTTGTAAAAAAATAGAGAATATATATATATAAGTTCAAAAAAATCAAAATCTGGGCGCATGGGGCACGTTGGGCCGTGCGCGAGCTTGCGCACATCTATGCGCTGATTTATTAAAAAAGATTTTTTTAAAAGAAAAAACAAAAGAAAATCGAAAAAAAATTCGAAAAAAATTCGAAAAAAATTATGAAAAAAACCTAAAAATTAAATTCCAAATAGCTGCCCCAACTAAGCAAAAATGAAAATTTTTTTGATTTGGAAGGCAAAAAATGATGAATCTGACCCTCAGAGACTCTATATAAACCTCCCCACCCTACCTATTTCATTCATTCCAGAACAGGAGTTGATATTCCTCTTGCTCTTTCTCTACCTCCTTCTTGGCACCCTCAGCCCCTTTTCTTTTCTTGAGCTATTCTAAATAGCATGCGAGGTAGTAGCAACGAAGTGCTACACAAATTTAGAAAGCGATCTCGAGATGAAATTCTTTCCCTTTCTTTTAATTTATTATTTTGATTTAAATAATGTTTGCTTGTTTGCTTAGTTTATTTTATGTTTTTAATTTATTATATTGCTTATGACTGAGAGAGTATGCTCTGTAGTTGTGTCTTGTACGATCTTCTACATCAGAAATCGAAAGTTGCCTTTCCTATTTGAGAGAGTATGCTTTGTAGTTGCATCTCGTACAATCTTTTACATCAGAAATCCAAAATCTGTGTTTTTGTTGATTTATGATATTATACTATTGGTATGTTTAAAAACTGTCGAAATATTTATTTATATTGCTTTTATACACAAAATAAGATTAAATAAGATTTCAACCACGTTCCAGTACGGGGACAGACTTTCTGTGTTCCATGTAGAATTAAACTTTTGCACTGGTTGTCAAGATTGACACCAGAATAGAATGAGTTTCAGGAATGATACCACTACAGAAAGGTTTGAGTTTCAGAAAAGATCTCTCTCCCTAGATCTAGAGCATAGAGGTTATCCCCGTTCAGTCTAAATTACGATAGAAATAATATGTTGTTTGACTTAATTAAATCCCTGAAAGTGTTTAACATGCTTGTATTATTTGGTTAGAATAATGAATTAAATAGATAGAATGATTCACTGAGCTTTTTAGCTCACTCCCTCATTTTTCACATTTCAAGAAATTAATTTATGAGCTTACGTGGAAGATTATTTATTAGAAATTTTTTTATTTATTTCATTGTAGGGCACGTGAGCCCAAGCTAAATTACTTATTTCAATTTTGAAATTATTCTTCCATTGTAACAGTTCATGTACTTTGAATTTTAAAATAAATAAATAAAAGATTTTATTTATGAGGCTATGAAATATTTTTGTACATAGTCTAATATGCGTAGGAAGTCTCTTAAAAAGGAAAAGGAATGTAACAAGGGCTCGTCTCCCTGGCGGCCCAAGATTATTGATTGAAGAAAATTATACCGTTAGATGACGAGAACGATGGGGTTCGGGAGGTGGGGTGTTACAGTCATCTACAAATACGAAGACAAACTGATCTAGGTACTGTCTTAAGACTCTGTTCATCAGATCCATAAATGCAGCCAGTGCGTTGGTTAAACCAAATGACATCATTGTTAACTTGAAGTGCCTGTATCGAGTTCTGAAGGTTGTCTTATATATGTATGACTCTCTGATCTCCAACTAATTTTACCTTGACCTTAGATCAATCTTGGAGAAGTAAGTGACTCTCCTCAACTGATCAAATAGGTCCTCTATTTTGGGCAATGGGTGATTGTTGTTTGTCATCACTTGGTTTAGTTTTCGGTAGTCCACACACAACCTCATAGATTTGTCCTTTTTCTTGACGAACAGTACTGGGGCTCCCCATGGTGACTCGCTAGGTCTAATGAATCCCTTCTCGCAAAGTTCATCCAACTGTGTCTTTAGCTCTATTAGCTCTATGGTGCCATTATATAGGGTGGAATGGTTATGGGGTCAGTGCCTCGATGGAACTCAATCTTGAATTCCAATTGTTTGTGTGGTGGGAGTCTTGGTAGATTGTTTGGGAACACATCTTCATACTCCCGTACAACAGATATGTCATGTATCTCTATTGACATCTCTGCATCCTCTTCAAGTAATTGTCTGAAATCCTCTTTCTGCTTCACAGTGCACAACATTGCTAACATAGGCCTCCTTGGCAATTTCCACACATCCCCATCTATCTTTAATACCTTGCCCGAAGGTAGCTTCAAGGTCACCCTTCGTCTCTTACAGTTGATTTGTGCTTGATATTGGCTCAACCAATCCATACCTAATATCACGTCATATCCATAAAAATGAAGCGCACAAAGATCAACTGAAATCAGCTTGTCTCCAAATCTGAGATTACATCTACAACCTTTCCTCGAACTCACAGTAGCCCTAATGGGTGTGGCTATGTCTAATGTCACTATTAACAGACTTGTTACCAATTGTAATCTATCCACTAGGTTATCAGAAATAAAGGACCTAGTGGCACTCGAATGAAATAAAACCCGCACACGATGCCAAACAAAAGAATTGACCATCTGTTGCTGGAGTGGGATCGGTCTGGGCATCTGCGGCATATAGTTGGGCCTAATTTCCCTGTTGTGGCTGGGACTGTGGCTGCTGCCTCTGCTGTAGGCAACTACTTTGCTCATGTGTCTATTACTGCTGCTCAGGGGCTGGAGCTGGTGCTCTAGTAGGACAATACCTAGCTAGATGTCCTCTCTGGTTGCACACAAAATACAACCCTTGTATCTTAGCCTTCTCTCTTTGATCGTCAGTCGCGCGGTCCAGTCGCACTTGCTGGGTCAGCTACCTATCATAAAGATGCGTTTGGCCCTGAGCCTGAGGTTCTCTGTACCCGTCTTGCCTACTCTTCTTCTGCAGGCTCCCGAGGACTGACCTAGCTATGACCTCTTGTTTCTATTTTTCAATACATGCTCATACTCGAGACCTCGCTTGACCAATTGTGTTCTCTCTATTGTCTCTCTCAAGGCAGTTAGCTATTATCTTCTTGATATCTACCTTTAGTCCCTCAGTGAACTTGTCAGTCTTAGACTGCTTGTCCCTAATCAACTTTGGGACAAACCTAGACAACTCAGTAAATCTCTGCTCATATCTAGCCACTATTATGATCTTCGAAGTCAGTCGTATGAACTCAGTTTGTAGTTGTCTGGTCTTCGCCATAAAGAAGAAGTGACCCACTGTGGGGTCATTCATAATCATCTCCCACCAATGGTAGGCTAGTCCTACAAACTGATGCACTGCAAGTGCAACTCTCCTGGGTCCGGTAACCCCCATAACATTCAAATGCTTGTTTATTTCCATGAACCATCTGTCTGTGTAATGCCCTAACCGTCGTATCTTTAAGCATTGGACATAACCACCATTCTCTTGACAATGGACTTGACCAACTGGTGGGTCAGGCCGGTGTTACGTTACAAGTGACACACACTTGTTCTTCTCTTTTTCAATATCTCGTGCCTTTGTATAAAAATTCAAGACTACAAAATTTTCACATTAATAAAGTCAAGGCAAATTAAAAGAGATAAAGAAATTCAAACTATTTTATTCATAATAGAAAAAAATTGAAAGTATTAAACTTTTCAAAAAAAAACGAATTATTACAGCAGAAAACTTCAGAATACTTTTCAGTAGAAAAGATTTAAACTTTGGGCAACATGCCCATAAAAATTCTAAAAATAATAAGGTAGAAACTTTCTAAGAACTATCCATGTTCAACTGCTTCATAGGTTTTACGTTCCTGAAAAAAATAAGAAAGGAAGTAGTGAGCACATAGCCCAGTGGATCTTTTTCGAACAACCATCTTTCATATTCAAACTCATAACATAATCATAATTCAAACACTTGCAATCATAAGGCGTGTCAAACAACAATTTGTTCAAGTCGAGTCTCAGACCAAAAGGGCCTTTAATCCCTTGATGCTCTTAACTAAGTAAACAAGGCCCACTCGGCATCAACCCGTTAGTGGCATGTGTCAGCATCAACACATTACACGTGGTGACTCACAAGGTACTGTGGTGCACGACCCTCAAGTACTTAGGTCTGAAAACCATATGACCTAACTCATATGAAAAAAACATCCATAGCATCGCCTTGACCACTATGATGTGATGTGGTTATAATCACCATCGTCTCAGCTTAATTCTCATATCATGATCTCATAAAATAAATTTCAGATTATGAAATCAATATAAAATTCAGAATATACACAATCAATTCATGAAACACTCCTAAAACATGCATCATACTTCAATTTAAAAGCTTAAGCATGATATTAATATGACATAGATGATATAATTGCTCAAACATGAATCAAAACTAAAAAACTGAAATAAACTTTTAAAATTTTGAAGCTAAAATTGAAAATCTTTGATTTCAGTGAAAAACACACAAACAATGAGTATGCCATAAATATAAATAAGAATAGAAGGGTGTTATAGAAATCATTTCCACCTTGTGACGCTTTCTTCAAAAATTTCTGCAACAATTCCCCCACGTTCTAGTGCTAATGAAGATCACCCAATTTAATTCCTCAACCCAAGAGAAAAACTTCTCACACACAAATAAGAGGAAAAAAAGGTGGAAATAGGTGCCAAGAAGAGGGCTTAGAGAAAATAAGATGAAATTTTAACTCTTTTTTTTGGAATGAGGTAGGTGAGAGCCTAAGAGGGTTTATATAGGTTTTTAAAGAGAAAAAATAGAAACTTTTGAGTTTTTCTTGGAGTAAAACACCTAAATTCTCTGCAATTTTATATTTTCTAAATTTAAGGGGAAAATAAGTATTTTTGAGATTTTTTTAGAATTAAAAATCAATTTTTTTGTATTTATCTCGATTTTTCAGTATTTTCGACTAATTTTTTTGGTGATTTTCGCATCTTTTTTCGAAATTTATAATTCGACTATTATTCATTGCATCAGATCATCCTCGAGACATGCACACAGATTTGATCAGAGGATCGAGATCGGCGTGCGCGGAGTTGTACCGTGTGTCTTTGCGATCGTGGTTTTGCGGTTGATCACAACTGTCCGATCGTCCTCGACCGTCTCTGTCCGTCTGATCTTCATTATCCTGTGCGCTCGGGCGTTGGTGCAGATCTTCTTGTGGCCGTCGGATCGTGAGATCAGATTTAGATCTACGGTTTGCAGCCGTTGGATGTATTTTAAGTTTATTTTTTTTTATGATTTTTAGCCGAATTTCATGTTTTATTTTTGGATTTTTACAAAATTTTAATCCAAATGGACTTTCTAATCTTGTTTTCATAAAAAATTTCACCTATTCTTGTATTTTTGGCTATGATATCCCATGTTATACATTATATTCATAAATTTTTTCTCAAAAATTTGTTAAATTAATTTTATTCCTTATTTGGCTAAACTAGGACTTATCAAAATTTTCATCTGTCAATTCTGTATAATTCTCTAAATAAAAATTCAAATTTCATATGAATTTTTGAGATGTTACAATCTACCTTCCTTAGAAAAATTTTGTCCTCGAAATTTGTACATATTTAGGTATTCCTTGTGAACAGATGTGGGTACTTGGTCTTCATGTCGCTTTTGAGTTCCCACGTGGCTTCTTCTACCCCGTGATGTTTCTACAACTCCTTCACTAATGGGATATCGTTTGTTCTTAGATTCTGTACCTTGTAGTCAAGGATTCTGACCACTATTTCTTCGTAGGTAGCATCATCTTGAATATTCACTTCCTCCCTGTGAATGATGTGAGAGGGGTTAGGTTCGTATTTCCTCAACATGGATACATGGAATACATTATGTGTTGAAGTCATCCTGTAACAACCCAACCCCCACATTCCTTGTGTTTTTGTAATACCCCATAATTTTGTCAAATAATCAAATAAATTAATTTCAAAATTCTTTTGAGTGCAAATTGTGGGATAACACATGAAAAATAAAATAAATTAGAGTTATAGTGAAAATTAAACAAAT